>CM076579.1:1609057281-1609161852 GCA_034641835.2 Pinus albicaulis
TTGTTTCTTGTTAGTTTAATTGGTTTTCTGAAGAATGCATGATATGGAATGTTATGTCTTGACTATCTAGGACCTTGGTTATTCACCTGCTTGGATGTTGTGGGGATGATACCGATCTGCTCCCGATCACAGTAGGGTCGCGGCACGCCTCGGGTGAGACTCTCTGCCCTTCGGAGCAGAGTGTAAATTCCAGCGTGAATCTAGACTACAACGGAAAACCTTGTTGGCCCTCAGCCCTAAACCTGGGTCTTTTCTGCGAGACCTGTTCTCTCACCAACAAGTTGGCTGCTTATGTGTCTTCCCTGTTGGCTTTTTAGATATTTTTCAAAATCTATTTGCCTTCACTGATACTCTTTCACACTGATACTCTTTACTACTGATCCTCTTTCAATTTTGATACTCTTTACCTTTAGTAAAACTGTCTTCTTGCTATAAAAATCTATTTTTACTGTGAAATCAGCAAACATAAAAAAAATTCATGTGTTTGCCTTTATTTATTTATAGAAAATCAGTCAATGCCTGCCACTCCTTATTTTAGGAATTCTAATGTTCTTGAGTTTCCTAAAATTTTCTTCGGCCTCAATGTACCGGGAAAATGTAGGTTTTATGACAAACAAATGTTTGATTTCATACTGCAAATAAAATAGATCTTCAAAACTTTTTAGCAATACTTTCCCTGTGGGAATTCCTTGGCCTGTTGGCTTGTTCACCTCCTCTTTGGCATGTTCTCTGATCTTTTTTTCATAATCATTTTGTGGCATTAGCTTGTCATTAATCACCATAATATCTGGAAGTCCCTTTTGCCTCAAATTGGTGAATTTAACCATGAATCTAGTGACAGCAGTGTTCATTCATTCACATTTCTCCTCAAGCTGCCTCATTAGATTTCTTTTAGTGGTTACATTTTTAATTTCTAAGATTCTGGTTGTTCTATCATTGATCTTTAACTCTTCACGTTGATGTCTGTTCTTGCTGTTTAGGGAATTGATTAACCTAACAGCCTTTTCTAGTTTATCTGCCAATTCTTCTTGTGTTTTTTGGATCTCTGCCTGAACTGCCAATAGTAACACTCTCTGCTCAAAAATTACTTGAATTGATGGCCAAACATCATGAGTGGCTTCAATTAAATTATTCCATAAGTAATTTTTAATATATGATACTTGATCCTTGAGAGTTAATTATTTCTGGAGCTTTTTTACCTCTTCACTAAATCTATGAGCATTGTGTTCATGTATTTTGGCATTTGTTTGAGCTGCTTTTCTTGTTTTCTCAAGATTTTAAATTATCTTGGTCAATCTATTGATTTCATTGGTCTTCAATGAAATTTCCTCCATTGCCTTTACTAGTTGACTACTTCCATCTGTAGGTGGCAACATTTTTTTAGAGGATTGATTTACTGAAGTAGTTGAAGAAGTCACTGGCACTGCAGTGGCCAATATCTCTTTTGGTGCCAATTTCTCTCCTAAGGTAGATGGTACTGCTCCTGTGATTACTGGGATAATAGTGGGAATGAATGGTTCCTTAACTGTTTCCTTTTATTGGACAACTTGGTCCATTTGTACTTCCATTTCTTTGATTTAAGCTGTGAGTTGAAGTATAAGGCTCATCATCTCATCTTTCTCCTTTTGATCCTGTAAAACTTCCTTTGTTTGAATATGCTCTCCTTGAGGAAGCTTGAGTTGTTTCCTCAAGGTAGCAATCCTCATTTTTCTTTTTAACCAATGCTTTAGCTGCTTTTATGTTTGTAGGATCATATCCTACCTGCAATATTAACTCTTCTAAGGCATTTATCCTTAGATCCTTTGCATATAGTGAAGCTTTATCCATGTTCATTTGGTCCTACATATTAGAGATTGTATTTTGAAGTTTGTGAGCACTCATAGCTTTTGTGGTCACTGTGGAATAGAGCATCTCTGATGTTTTCCTATGGAATTCAATATGATCTAACTCATGGATTTTATCTGTGGCTACTTCCATATCAACCTTTTTATAATCAGCCGCTTTTTTTGGCACGGGTACAATAGGCTGTAAAACTGACATAATCAATTTTTGAGTTCAATAATCAAAGGCTGATAGGAATCCGTTCTGGTTACCTGGCTTCTACTTCAAAAACTAAGAATATATTTCATTTTTTATTTCCTCATTTTTTAATTTGATTTTCTTGTATTTTTCCTTAATATCTAAGTCCTTCTCCTCAGCTGAGTGTGAGGAGGAAGCCTCCATATTTTGTTGCCTCTCCATTACCTATGCATCTTCATTATTCAATTGTTCCTGATTCTGATTTTCTCACTAATGATTACAGTGGCTACATTGGTCTCTATTTGTGCAGTGTTGGTATTCAAAGGCTGTGTCTCCTCAACATCAATGGTTACTTTGCCTTTAGATGTTGTATCCAGTTTAGGACTCTTATTGTAAATGATTTTAAACTTAGTCTCTGTGGTACTCTCTGCAGTATAAGCTCCTTCTTCTCTGATTCTTTTAGTGGATGGTTCTGGCTGTTTGGAAACTTCCAAAGGATGACTAGTATTCCTCTGGTTTATTGCCTCTATTACAGTATTTTCAATCCACTCAATTTGATTAGAAAATTTCTCTATATATGGCTTTGACTCATGGATAAAGGGTGTCAATTTGCATTTTACCCTTAGTTTACTTAAGATCCCTTGTGGATCATAGTTCCATGGAAACATTTCTTCTAATTTGTATTCCTGTAATTGACTTGCTGCTTCTTTTTCTGCTTCTATTTGATTACATATAAAAGGCCCAATTTGATCTTTTATTTTAAACTAAGTCTTTTTCTTGGCTGCCATAAAATTAATTGAATCTAAATTCAGGATCTACCTAATGTATTCTAAGGCAAAGATCCTCATAAATGGATGCTTAGGTAACTTGTAGGGTAATAAGTTAGAACCAAAAACTATGATTTCAGTGAATTCCTTATATAAAAACCAATCTCCTACTTTGCTTTGCTTTGATAGCTGCAAAATTCTCTTCATTTCCTCACTGATTTATTGACACTCCGCACATAATCATTTTGTTCTTTGCAGTAAAAGTAAAAGTAGTGGCATTTGGATTTGCTCACTTTCAGGTTTTTATTTCTCTTTTTTCTTTTGGGGTTTATATTTTTCTAATTCCTTTGATCATTCTTTTAGGAATTTTTACCCTCTTTTTGATTTTTTATTATTTTTCATTTTTTCAAAATATGGGAAAACAACTTGCAAAATGCAAGGTATGTACATATTTACAAGACTTATCAAAGTCAATTAAAAATTTTATGAACCCTATTATTATAGGACCCTAACAGTGGCTCCACATGGGGATGACATTTCCTGGTGAAAGATCAAGAACTCTGAGACTAGTAGCCTTTGAAATTTGACTGTGATGATCCTATAAATGTCTTTTGATATCTGCAACTTATTCATATTTATGATATTCACCTTTAAAATCTTATGGCCTTCTCGTCGGGCTTCAACTTTGTTAAGGAAACATCCAAACGAATCTAAACTTTGCAATGTATATGTACAATAATCAAAGTGAATAAAAACTAACTATTTGTTAACTCAGGGGAGTAGTAGTGCTTCAGCATTCTGCCATTAACTGGTCCTTCTTGCAGGTCTGTTCCATCCAATTCTTTCAAAAAGAAAGCATTATTACCTCTATATCCATAAATTACATAAGGTCATTTCCATAGAAAATCAAATTTTCCATGTTTTCCTTTGTTTTCTCTTCTGGAATCCCATTTTAACACTTTATCTCCTATGTAAAAATCATCTTCTTTAGTCTTTTTATCATAGATTTTCTTGATCTTATCTTGAATGACTTGAGATTTGACATAAACTTCTTCCCTTGTTTGTTGCAAGTGAATAGTTTGATTGATTCTGCTTTGGATGTCATTTGTTTCAACCTATAATTATTGTTTAATTTTTATCACTGGTACACCTAGGGAGGAAGGAAAAACAACATCCATTCCATAAACTAGTTGGTAAGGTGAAGTACCAATGGATTTCTTAGTAGTAAGTCTCTCTGCCCATAAGGAATTGACTAATTTCTTATTCCAAGTCTTTTTATTGTCTTCAAGTAATTTTTTGATGATATTTACAAGCCTTTTGTTTTAGGATTCAGCTAGGCCATTACCTTGGGGGTAATATGCAGTAGAGTGGCCTAGGGTAATATGATATTTGTGGCAAAAGTCAATCATTTTCTTATATTTGGATGTTGCTGCATTACAGTAATTATCCTTTGAGGGCACCCAAATCTTGAAAGGATGTTGTTTTCTAGGAAGGAAATAATGATAGTATATGTGGATTTTCTAGAGAGTATTGCTTCAATCCACTTGGTAAAATAATCAGTGGCTATCAAAATCCACTTATGTTGGCCTGAAGAGGGGGGGTGAATTTCACCAATGAAGTCTAAACCCCATTGTTGAAATGGCATTTCAGTTGAACTAGGCTTTAAATGGAGGGATAATGATTTCTTCTTACCCTAAAAAATTTGGCACTTATGACATGAAGTAACATGTTTTTTTACATAATGAAACAAGGTAGGCCAGTAAAAACCAACTCTCAAGATCTTGTCAGCTGTAGTTTTCCAATATAAGTGTCCTCCACAGTCACCTGCACGAAATTATTCAAGTATTTTGTTAGCTTCTTCCTTTAGTAAACACTTTTGTAAAATCCCACTATGATCTCTCCAAAAAAGTACATTATCTAAGATACAAAATCTTACTGCTTTAAGTTTTAAAAATCTAGCTTTGGTTCTTGACAATCTAGGAGGAGCTTGTAAGTTTTGGAGTACAAATATGATATCTGTATACCAAGGTGAGTGTGAAAAGGCTTCACTGATCGATGGAGTCGCCATCTCTTCAGGTTCATCTACTTGAGCAATCAAATTTATATCTAGGGCATTACAATTGGATTCAGCCATAAGTTTGGCTAATCCTTGACCTTTAATGAGCTTGGTGGGCTTTATCTCTATGTCAGATTCAAAGATAGTGGCAATACACTTACCTCTTCTTCCATCAGGACCATTCTGAGTAAGAATGTCTTTAACTACAGAATTTGGGACATAGGCAATAATGTGTGAGTAGAGAATATAAACTCTGAAGTCTTTAATGGCCTTAACCAAGGCCAGGGCTTGTTTTTCCGTAATGTTGTACTTCAAAGAGGCATCTATAAGGGCTTTACTGAAAAAAGCTATGGGTTGTTCAAATCCTTGATCATTTTTCTACTGTAAAACTGCAACAATGGTGTGTTCTGAAGCAAACGAAAAAATCATGAAATCTTTCTTAAAATCAGGACTTATTAGGACTGGAGTTTTGGTTCAAGCTTTTTTTATAGAGTCAAATGATTGTTTAGCCTCAACATTCCATCTAAGAACTGAATCTTTCTTAAGCATATTATTCAATTCTCTAATTATCTCGGCTAAATTCGATATGAGTCTTCTTAAAAAAATTATCTTACCTAAAAAAGCTTGTAATTCTTTGATGTTTCTTGGTGGGTTGATGTTCATAATTGCTTCTATCCTAGCAAGATCTATCTTAATTCCTTCTTTTGAGATTATATGTCCAAGTAACTTACCTTCCTCTAGTCCAAAAAGACTTTTATTAGGATTTAAAGAGATGCCATATTTCCTACACTTAATAAAAACTTGCCTCAAATGATCCAAGTGTTCATTATCTGTTTTGGAAAACACAGTATTGTCATCTAAGTAAATAACTAAGAACTCATGTATTTCCTTTGCAAAGGCTATGCCCATAGCCCTTTTAAAGGTTGCTCCTGCATTCATTAGTCCAAAGGGAATTTTTAAATACATAAAAGTGCCCCAAGGAGTAATAAATATTGTTTAACTTGGTCTTCTTCTTGAACTAGGATCTGGTTGTATCCTGAAAAACCATATAACAATGAAATTTTGAAGAACCTACTACCATTTGTAGGATGTGATCCATTTTAGGTAAAGGGTAATTATCCTTCAAAGATATTTTGTTAAGATTTCTAAAGTCAACACATAATCTAATTTCTCCTGTTTTCTTTCTTGTAGGGACTAGGTTTGAAACCCAATCAGAATATCTAATTGGTGCAATGATCTGGGCATCATACATTCTTTTAACTTATTTTTCACTCAAAGGTAATAGTACAGGGTTAATCCTTCTCAACTTTTGTTTGAATGGTTTTTGATCTTCTTTTATTGGAATCTTGTGTTGAATTATATTTGTATCATAAGATTTTAAATCTTCATAACTCCAAGCAAACACATCTTGATATTCCTTTAAAAGTTCAATATATTTATCATTTTCTTGTTGAGGTAAAATTTTAGACAGTTTGATTATCTTTGGTTCTGACTCTATACCAATGTTACACTCTTCTATGTCAGATCTTACTGGCTCCATTTTTGGTTTTCTAGCTACATCATTAGAGTCAAAAAGATCCTCTAAGGGAGTTAAACCTATAGGTAAAAAATTATCCTTAACATTCATTATATCTGATTCAACTTCAACAATTTCAATCTCTACTTTTTCTAAGCTATCTATGTCAGCTTGACTAAATTTAGTGGGTTTATCAAACTTTATTTTATTTACATCTAAGTCATTTAAATCTATTTCACAATCCAAATCATGATTTATTGTACAATCTGTATCTATAATACAATTCTGAAATTCTTCTTCATTATTCATAAATTTGTAAATCTGTTCATCCTGAGAAAAAATTGGACAATACTTAAGATTATCTGGGATTATTGGCCTATGTTTGACTTCAGCAGGATATCTATGATTAGGTTG
Organism: Pinus albicaulis; assembly: GCA_034641835.2. NCBI lineage: Eukaryota > Viridiplantae > Streptophyta > Pinopsida > Pinales > Pinaceae > Pinus > Pinus albicaulis. Next base: position 1,609,064,054 of record CM076579.1, read on the forward strand.
GAATGGTAAATTGCATGTGCTAGCAAAATTTTCAAGACAATGAGCTTGTATATTTTGTTTTCTATGTATAACAACAAACTTACATTCCAATAAATCATCAGTTAAATCTATGAAAATGTCTCTATATATGCTTAGTCTAGGATTGTAAACTGAATAAACTCCATTTACTTGTTTAATGATCAAATATGAATCTCCCATGATTAAAATTATTTTTCCTCTTGAGTTTTGTAATGATTTGGAGTCCTAGGATAAGGGCTTCATACTCGGCCATATTGTTTGTACATTTGAAATTTAGCCTGAAAGCATGACCTTCAGAATGATTGGTCTCCATTTTTGTTATCTAGACTCCTTCTCCTACTCCTAACTTATTCATTGAACCATCAAAGTCTAAATGCCATTGAGATTCATGAAAAATTTTATCATTGTTTAGTTCTCTCTTTTTATCTACTAGTTCAGTTTGGATTTCATTTGTTACAGAGTTACAAAGGATGAAAGAATCAAGGTCAGTTGGTGTAGAGTAAATGGGGTAGTTTATAGATCTTTCAGCACTACTGACCATGTATTTCATTAATGTTTCCCTATATAACTTTTTAGGCTGGCCAAACACCCAGATAGTAGCATAAGACATGTCCAGTTGTAGAGATCCATGCATATTTGCTCCCCATGAGCGAGAAAGAAGCATACCATATTTTGGTGGGATATCAGCTACTACAATGTCCATTAATAAACTCTTACCAGGGTATTGAACTAGTGTTACACACAAATCCTTAATTAAACTTAAACATTTAACCTTAATGGAATCAAAAGAAAGCAAATCTTTGTATGGCCTTGTAATTTCTAGATTCAAAATTTCCATGATGGCTTTTGGAATTAAGTTATGGGAAGCTCCTGAATCTAGCATTGTGCTATATAGAATTTGATCATGAATAGTTAAACTGATATAAAATGGAGGAACTGCACCATCTACATGTTTTCCATTTACATCTGGGCCAAAAATCAACTCTGGCTGATCATCCTTTAGATTTATGGAGTCTTCTCCATCATTCATATTTAATGTTTCAGTTATGGTTGATTTGCACAAGTCATTCTTTACCAATTCAGTGAAAGGAATTGGTATTTTCAGTTTTGCAATTTCTGATTGTATGTTGAATGCAGGTTGAGCTTTGCTGATCTGAATCAGTTCTTCCTTGGTAACTGTAGTTTGTGTTCGTTTATCTTGCTTTTCTACAGTTATTTTTTCATTTTCAATTGTTTTAGGATTCTCTGTTTCTGTTCCCTGAGTTCTACTACTTCTAAATTTACTTTCAGGGATTGTTTGTGAAGCATTAGATGTTCTTTCTGTCTTAGAATTTTCAGCAGAGGCTTTTGAAGCAACGGTTTGAGGGTTTGCTATTTTAGGATCAACATAAGGCTTTTTGGGATCTAAATTTGTTGTTTTTACAGAGTTAGAAGCTTTAGTAGCAGCGGATTTTTGAGAATATTTTGTAACTTGAGCAACTTGATCAGTAATGTCAACAATTTTAGGGCCTGATGCTTTCTTTGGACTAGAAATGTTTTGGGAGGACTTTGAGTTTTGCTTATTTTCCCTTGGGAGAATTTGCAATACTTTTGTTTTAGGGGCTTCTACTATTTTCTGATTTTGATTTTGGGAAGGTTTCTTAGTAGAAGATTCATTATTTTTCTTGTTTCTAAGTTTATACCGGCTATGTATTTCATTTATTACATAGTCATAACCTTGCTTGTAATAAAAGGATTCACTAGAATCTAATTTAAGCTGTTGAAGTTCAAACAATTCCTGATCTTCCTGAGTTAAGAAAATAGTATTGTTGTCATCTATTCCCACTAGATTAATAGTATCCTCCTCATCATCATTATTATTCTGAGAACTTTCAGCATAGTTCTCTTGGAATGGTGGCCTAATGGTTTGGTCAAGGGATGTTTCTTTTCCTTTTCTAGAATTTATATTTTTTCTAAAGTTGGGATTTCTGATCTGCTATTGGTTATCCCACTAATGTTTTCTCTCCATATTATCTAATTTATCAATCACTCTTTCTAAAGTTTTAGCTATAACATCCATTTTTGTGTCTGAATTTGCATTTTCTTCTTTGATAGTAAATCTTCTTTCATTTCTAAGTCTAGCTTTTCTAGCTAGGATGTTCACTTCTACACTTACTGCATCAATTTGCATTTTTTCTAAGGTATCTGCATCTCTTTCCCTTAATTGGTATGCCATATCTGTATCAAATCCATCGAAGAATTTGAGCAGAACGGAATAAAGAGTAGGTTTTAGTTTTGCAGGGATAGAATTATAGACACTATTATACCTAATGCAGTAATCTTTGACTGACTCATTTGGAGCTCTTTTTAAAATATCAAATTCAGACAAAATTTGGAGGGGGTTCTTTTTCTTCTCCCATTTATTTAAAAACAAAGTAAAAAAGATAGCTAAATCAGTTACACTACCAGCAGCTAAATATTTAAACCATTTCTTAACTTCTCCTATTACAGTTTGAACAAACAGCCTCATTTGAACATTTGAATCATCAATTTCATAAATTTCAAAGAAATCTGACATCTTAGTAATGTGTTGTTGAGCAGAATATTGAGTAGTGCCATCAAACAATGGTATTCTGTTTTGATAGTCTTGTGGCATATCATGAAGTTGTTGTGGTAGGACAAGGGGGGCATATCTAGCAGCCATAGCTTAAAGCTTAGCTTGACTAGGAGGTAAGGTTGAACTGCTTGGAGCTGTGTTGGAAATGATAGTGGATGAACTAAAGATAGTATTTGAAGTGCTGGGAAATGAGGATGATGTTTTTAAGAAATCAAAGGGTGAACTAATGGCTATAGTGGATGAAGTGATTTGTGGAAATAATATTCTGGGTTGTAGAGGTAGTTTAGGGATAAATGGATCTGTAGATGAGCTGGTAGTAGGATTTAGGAATGATGTGACAACATAAAGAGATGAATCTTTAGCTGGAATTATTGTGGTATGTAATTGGGAAGCTGAAGGTATGTTTGCATGAGTCAATAAATGAGCTAATTCAATAGTTTCATCAATATCCTTTAGAATAGTAACATTAATTTCTTCAACATTGGTCTGATATTCAGCTTATTTAGAATTTACTACAATAGATTTCTGTTTTGCATTCAAAAATGAAATAAAAGCAGGGTCTAAAACAACAGTTTTTAAATCATTTTTAGATTTACTTTTAAATAAAGAATGCTCAAATTTCAGATCAAAATCAATGTCTTGAAGACTTTCTAATTCACTGGGTAATGAAATGACTCTTATCAATGAGATTTCAGCCTCTAAATTTTCTGTTTGTTTTTTCTTTTTACCAATTCGGTCTGGGTTATCTACCATGACAGCGGGCTTAGGATCCAGGCTAGACCTCGTATAATAGGTTTTCCTAGAAGCCATAATTACTATTTTTCAATACCCACAACCTATAAAAATAATCTTAAAGTAAAATGATGATTTAAAGGATTCCTTTAAGACTAATTTTATGACTGAGGACTGGTTACTTTCCCTAGTATGGTCACCAGTAATGTTATCACTCCAGTAAATTATTAAGTTGTAGGATTTTGGTTTTTAAGTCAAAGAATACTAGAAGTAACCACAAACCTACTTCAAACTCTAGGATCTAGCCTTCCTAGAGTTCAGAGAGGGCTCTCTCTTTAAATTTTAACTTTTTTTAAATTTGAATATTAGGCTAGTTATTAAAGTGCAGATTTGGTTTTGTTTTGTTGGATTTGGTGGAAAAATTTCACTTGGAGGGTAGATAGAGGGAAATCTACTTGTCCATTGGGCTATGGAGTCTAAGTCAAGCTAACAGAACTGGGATCAAAGCCTAAAAGGTCAAATTTCTACAGGGCAAGGTAGATAACCCTTTGAGATCTTAGGAAAAATGGTTTTTGAAATGGTATGATCGAGATAAAGGGCACTTAAGGATCCTTTGATCCGGAAAAGGGAAGTAGTAGATAGAAGTCAAATGGGAGAGGGAGCAATTAAGAATTCCCTGCACCAGAAATCAGAAGAAAACAAAGAAATGATAACTAGTTAAAAATAGGGCGCTATTAACATGTCCTGTAGTAATACTCCTAGTTATACATTCAATTTAGAATTAAAACACAGATGTATGCATGAAACAAAAGAAGATAACAATGAAAAGTTTAAAAAGAGTACTTCACTCCAGATAGCTTATCACAGGGATCCTTAAGTATGATGCCAAAAAGGTGATCCAGTCTGCTGCTCAAAATCGAAATCCAAAGCCTTCAAGTCAATGAAAATATCTATAGTAATCTCCAACAATTTTATTCCACACAAAAATACTTCCAAGAGTGAAGTATTTATATAAAATTTCTTACAAAATATCCTAGATGACTTCTAGGAATAAACTTAGGAAAATTAAATCTTTTACAACAATAATAGTGACAGCTTGCTCAAAAAATTAGCATGTTGTCCTATCTTATTCAAAATAAATAGAAATTGCTTTAAGATAAGAAGCAATTGGCTGCTTATGTGTCCTCTCTGCTTGCCTTTTAGATATTTTCAGAATCTAACTTGCCTTCACTGATACTCTTTCACACTGATTCTCTTTCTCACTGATACACTTTCACTTGGGATACTCTTTACCTTCAATAAAATGCCTTCTTGCTGTAAAAATATGTTTTGACTGTAAAAATCAGCAAACATAATTTTTGTTCTTCATGGGTTTGCCTTTCTTTCTTCATAGCAAATTAGTCAATGCCTGCCACTCCTCATTTTTAGGAATTGTAATATTCTTGAGTTTCCTAAAATTTTCATCAGCCTCAGTGTACCTAGAAAATGTGGGTTTGATGACAAACAAATGTTTGATTTCATACTGCAAGTAAAACAAATCTTCAAAACTTTCTAGCAATACTTTCCCTGTGGGAATACCTTGGCCTGTTGGCTTGTTTACCTGTTCTTTGGCATGTTCTCTGATCTTTTTTTCATAATCATTCTAAGGCATTAACTTGTCATTAATCACCATAATATCTGGAAGTCTCTTTTGCCTCAAATTGGTGAATTTAACCATGAATCTAGTGACAGCAGTGTTCATTCCTTCACATTTCTCCTCAAGCTGCCTCATTAGATTTCTTTTGGTAGTTACTTTCCTAATTTCTAGGATTGTAGTTGTCCTGTCATTGATCTTTAACTCTTCAAGTTGTTGTATGTTCTTGCTGTTTAGGAAATTGATTAACCTAATAGCCTGTTCTGGTTTATTTTCCAATTCTTCTTGTGTCTTTTGGATCTCTTCCTGAGCTGTCAATAGTAACTCTCTCTGCTCAAAAAATACTTGAATTGATGGCAAAACATCATGAATGGCTTCAATTACATTATTCCATAAGTAATTTTTAATATATGATATTTGGTCTTTGAGAGTTAACTCTTTCTGGAGCTTACTTACCTCTTCACTTAATATGTGAGCATTATGTTCATGTATCTTGGCATCTATCTGAGCTGCTTTTCTTTTTTTCTCAATATTTTCAATTGTCTTGGTCAATCTATTGATTTCATTGGTCTTCATGGACATTTCCTCCATTTCTTTTATTAGTTGACTGCTCTCATCTGTAGGTGGCAACATTGCTGTAGAATATTCAGTCACTGAAGTAGTTGAAGAAGTCACTGGCACTGCAATGGCCAATGGCTTTTTTGGTGCCAATTTCTCTCCTAAATTAGATGGTACTGCTGCTGTGATGACTGGGATAACAGTGGGAATAACTGGTTCCTCGAGTGTCTCTTTTTCTTGGACAACTTGGTCCATTTGCATTTCCATTTCTTTGATTTGAGTTGTGAGTTGAAGTATCAAGCTCATCATTTCATCTTTCTCCTTCTGATCCTATAAAACTTCCTTTGTTTGAGGATGCTCTCCTTGAGGAAGCTTAAGATGTTTCCTCAAGGCAACAATGTCCTCATTTTTCTTTTTGACTAATGCTTCAACTGCTTTTATGTTTGTAGGATCATATCCTACTTGCAATATTAACTCTTCTAAGGCCTTTATCCTTAGATCTTTTGCATATATTAAAGCTTTATCCATTTTCATTTGGTCCTGCATATTAGAGATTGTATTTTGAAGTTTATGAGAACTCATAGCTTTTGTGGTCACTGTGGAATAGAGAATATTTGATGTTTGCCTGTGAAATTCAATCTTATCCAACTCATGGATTTTACCTATGGCTACTTCCATATCAACCTTTTTATAATCAGCCACTATCTTTGGCACTGGTACAATGGGCTGTAAAACTAACATAATCAATCTTTGAGTTGAATAATCAAAGGCTGATAAGAATCTATTTTGGTTACCTAGCTTCTGATTCAAAAACTGAGAATATATTTCAGTTTTGATTTCCTCATTCTTCAATTTGATCTTCTTGTATTTTTCTTTAATATCTAAGTCCTTCTCCTCAGCTGAGTGTGAGGAGGAAGCCTCCATACTTTGTTGCCTCTCCATTATCTGTGCATCTTCATTATTCAACTATTCCTGATTTTGATTTGGCTCATTGATGATTACAGTGGCTACATTGGTCTCTGTTTGTACAATGTTGGTATTCAAAGGTTGTGTTTCCTCAACATCAATTGTTACTTTTCCTTTAGCTGTTGTATCCAGTTTTGGCCTCTTATTGTAAATGATTTTAAATTTTTTCCCTGTGGTAGTTTCTACAGTATAAGCTCCTTCTTCTCTGATTCTTTTGGTGGATGGCTCTGACTGTTTGGCAACTTCCAAAGGGTGACTAGTATTCCTTCGGTTTACTGCCTCTGTTAAAGTATTCTCAATCCACTCAATTTGATTTGAAAATTTCTCTATATCTAGCTTTTACTCACGGATAAAGGGTGTCAATTTAAATTTTACCCTTAGTTTACTTAAGATCCCTTGTGGATCATAATTCCATGGAAAGCTTTATTCTAACTTGTATTCCTGTAATTGACTTGCTGCTTCTTTTTTTTCTTCTCTTTGATTACATATGAAAGGCCCAATTTGATTTTTGAGTTTAAACTGAGTCTTTTTCTTGGTTGCCATAAAATTAATTGAATCTGAATTCTGGATCTGCCTAATGTATTCTAAGGCAAAGATCCTCATAGATAGATGCTTAGGAAACTTGTAGGGCAATAAGTTAGAACCAAAAACTCTGATTTTAGTGAATTCCTTGTATAAATACCAATCACCTACTTTGCTTTGCTCTGACAGCTGCAAAATTCTCTTCATTTCCTCATTGATTTTAGGTTATTCTGCTTTTGTCAAGATGGTGGTCAATGGATGCACAAACAACTCAGCAAAGTCTGAATAACTGAATTTTGTCCCTTCTTTTCTGAGTATAGATGTCCATAAGACAATTGATAGAGGTTTTCCTTCTATATCCAATTTCTGAAGTGAAATAGGAAAGTTTTCTGATTGGAAAAATAGAAACAAGTGTAAAAGATAAGAGGTATATCTGAATACCCCTTCCAATTGCAAATTAGACAATTGATAGTGAATGCTATCAGCTATAAAACCAACATAGTCAAATATGACTAAGGGTGACTGTCTTGGAGAAAATACAGACAAAAATCCCAATATTGACTCATCAATATGTTCACCAGTGAAATACCCAAGTATAATGGAAAGCATGGAGATACCATGCCTTGAACCTTCAGGGAACTTGGCAGTGGAATATGGAGGGTTTAATTTTGGGATTTCAACATGCAGAGGCATGAAAGTTTGGAAGATCATAAACCTTTTAGGAAAGTCTGAGTTAATGTATAACTTAGTGAGGACTTCAATGGATAATGGTACTGCTTGAGGGTCTGATTGACGCTGCAACATCTGATTTATAGACTCTGCTGTAACGGTAAATAGGACCTCTTTGTTTGCATTGACAATAGCTCTCTATTTAGGGATGTAGTACTGGTGACACAATCTGATAACCTCTTGACAGGGGTGAGTCAGGGGGACTACATATTTGGGCAAATTGGATTCCCAAATATGAACATCTTCTTGCTCATCTAGGGATTTTTCAAAACCCCAGTTGTGTATATCTAACAAATTGAACTCAACTATATGATCAGCTATTTTGTAGTCAATGTCTAATAGAGGAATATGCTCAATATCAACAACTGGGGGCTGCAATGGGTTGACTACAATGGCAGTATTTGGAGTCATGGCAGGAACAACTTTAGGAGTTTTTTAACCTTCAGATTTGTTTCCACTCTGTTTTTTAGGCATCTTTATAGGCTTCTGCAAGCCTAAACTGTTTGCAGAGGCAATTTTACTATAACAGAGGATGGATTGGGAAATTTCAACAAGATAGAATGCGTCTCTAACTTTTATGGTCAATTAGGTCTCTCAAATGAGGTTTTAAGTCTAAAAATTGGTCAAACACAAAAAACAAGGGTTTTCTGAGTCTCTTGACTGCAAATTGGGCTCAAACTTTGATAAAAAAGATTTTTCAAAAGATACAGGGCACTTGCAGAGGATTTCTGGCTTTTAGAGCTTTGAATTTAACCCTAAAATTGTGAAAAAAATATAATTTTCTTTGAAAATGGTGCACAGCGGACTTTAGGATTCCTGGAAAAATTTTGCCAAGGTTTTGCCTGTTTCTAGGACTTTTAGGGCAGTTGAATTTAATCAATTTCTTAAGATTTATTGCTTTTAAAATGTTTTTTAATTGAATTGCAGGATTAATTTTTTGGAAAAATACTTGTTTTGACGCAAGTATAGGTTTTAACAAGCCTTTCTGCAATCCTCTAGTCGAATTGAATCTTCAGTGGTTGATATGGAGCAAGTGCAGCTCCTCAGCAATTCTTTCAGGTTTCTTTAGCAATTACAGAGGTTCTGGGTGTAAAAATAGCAGGAAATGGCAATCAGGGGGCTTTTTGCAACATTACAGAGTCGGGAGGGCAAAATACTGTTTCAAATGCGAAAGATAGGTAAAAAATGCATATACAAAGGTTTTATTAAACAGTATTCGCATTAACCCTTTGGCATTAATTACAGGTCACATGATGGCAGGAAGGTGGTTTTGGAATTTTTAATAGATGAAAACCGAAGGTTTATCACGTTGATTTGGAGTGGTAAGCAATTTTTGATCAAAGTCACGCGATCCAACCATAAATAGCCACGTGGAGGGCAGGGTTCAACGCAAAACCAGCCATTTTGTGTGGATATTGTGTTTGATCAGTCGTGCACTTTGTTCAAATGATATCGCTTATCAGTCGTTGGATCAAAAGTGTCGAAGCGAACGGTGGAGATTGCTTGGGAGTTGTGTCAGGGTGAAAAGGTGGGACCGAGCTATTACATAGGCGGAAGGGTTAATATTTATGAAATAAAGTAGTTTAAACCACATTTAAGCCATAGTCTCATTAGCGTCAGGGGATTAATTATGGTTTAAAACATTGCGATAATGTTTTAGTACAATGTACAAAGTGTGGGCTTTAGTCATGATATATACATATGCGGGGTTAATGTTTTTATTAAAACATTTGTTTAAAATGTTTTTAATAAAACATAAGCGGGCGAGGTTTATGCTGCGACATTTCATTAAAAAGTGTTTCTCAAATGTGCATAATAATACATTATTTTATATAGTTTTTTTAACTTTTTTGAATAGTTAAAAAACTACAGGGCGAGATATTTTTTTAACATATCAATCCTCGTGGCTGCCTTATAACACCACTAGCATATTCCAGCAACCTGCAAGCCATATATGCCAATTCTTTATGATTTAGCAAGAGTCGAGACACCAACGAGTATGGGGGAGCCTACTCCTTGAGCCGAGATCATAGCAAGACAATATACTCAATGGGGTTTGAACCTGGGTCTCGTGGGTTTCACCCAGTGAAACTTGTCGTTAAACCACATATCATTGTATTAGTGACCTTAATGATGAAAGGAGAGGGTGTGACAAAGCAACACCCTAATAATCTAGATAAAGAACATGAAGATCAACATTCGCAAGGGAAATGGGGTGATGTAAAGATTGGCTATCCATTGACGAACAAGAGGAGCCGCAGAACAAACGTGAAGATGCCTCTCAAGTGCAGAATAAAAAGAAGGGATTGAAATTTGAAATGGATATTTGAATCACAGATCGAAGTAGGCATTTATATCAGCAACTAAGAACTCATATCTAGATCATGGATGTACAACTTTCCAAATCTACAAATTTATTTGAAAAAAATTGAACATTCTTCATAAATAAGTAGATCCAGAGGATTTAAATAATATCATAACAAATTTGTAAATAATTTCATTGAAGCAAAGTACCTTAATGCAAAAATGTTATGAAGAAATCAAGTTGTAACACTTTGAGTCTTATTCATCATCTATCCATCGTGTACCCCATTACCTTAATCCTCTCATTATACAAAACTCTAACGTTGTTGTGATACCATGATACATTTAGCAGAAGCATCATCAAGATTTGTTTTTATTAATCAAAAGATAAAACTTATATAAGTGGTGAGAGGCATAGTATATATATATATATATATATATATATATATATATATATATATATATATACTCTCTCTAGCCTCTTCAAACTTGTATTAATCAAAAGATAAAATGTTTATAAGTGAGTGAGAGGCATGGTGTGTGTGTATATATATATGTATCATCATCTTTAAACTTGTACTAATCAAAAGATAAAACTTATATAAGTGGTGAGAGTCATAGTATATATATAATCTCATTAGCCTTATCTCAACATGTGATGTGTGTGATGTGTCCTTATCTTGATGGACAAGTGACAATCTCTATGATAATGTAGTGACAAGGCCAATCTATCACTTAGGAAATAAAACTCTTTTAGAATTGATTTTATTATTCCATAACTCTAGGGTAACTTTATTAATCTAAGAAAACTAATTAACTAAATAACCTATTGGATTCACTGGTTAGCATAATGTTTCTTTGTGTATTGAATTCTTGACTCAATGATGTCAAATATCAATGTTGATTTCTACAATTATAATACAAGGAAATTTCGTTGATAGCAATAAATGGAATGACCATTTCATTCCAAGGTCCATAATAAAAATAAGAATGTATTTGAATGGTTTTGATGGGCTTTCCCTAGAGATTTTGAAGATAGGTTAGAATTAAGCAGTTGAAAGTGAATACACCCACGAATTGGAAGTATTAGCTACAAGACAAAGAGAATTTATTGATGAAAAACTACTTAAAATGTATAGACATGGGCTTAAGGAGGATATACGTGCAGAATTGAAATTATACAAACCTAAAAATATTGAAGAAGCTAGATATGCAGCAAAGATTATTGAGCAAAAACATAAGTTCAAAATCAATCAAAGAAGATGAAAACTAACAACAACACTCAGGAGAAAAAGAAGGAAACAAATGTATGTGTTGTGCATACAAATGGACATCAGGACACAAATGTCTTAACAAGAAGTTGTATACTACGAATTTGAGAAGGAATTAGACACTTCCAGTAATGAGTTAGAGGAAATGATGAAAAAGAAAAATAATTGTCGCAAGTGTCAAGAAAACTGGACATCGGGACATAAATGTGAAGACACGTCTTTACGCAACTACAAAATAATAGAAGGAAGGCAAGTTCAAGTACACGAACTTGATGAAGAAATCATTGTCACACACAAAGAAGATTCAGATCTTGAGGAACCTTCATTAGCTGCAATTTCATGTCACTGGAAAAACCATGATGAAGATAAAAATTCTTCAAAACATCAAGAACAACAAACAACTGCAAAATATGTTCCACCACATCTTTGAAAGAAGAGAAACAAGTCTCCAAGAAGAAAGAACATTAAGCTTACTACACCACCAACAAACATGACGAGGAGATTATGCCCTAAAACCCTAAAGCTTAAAGGGCTCATAAGAAGTAGGAATGTCAATATACTTGTAGATTTTGGCAGTACTCACAATTGTATAAACATTGATCTTGCTAAACTACTTGATCTTTTTATATGCCAAATCAAGGACCTAAGCATGACTATCACTATTGGAAAAAAATCAAGGAGATAGGAGAATGTCATAAGGTTTCAATTCAAATACAAGAATGCTTAATACATTTAGGAAGTTATACTATGAACCTTGATGAACAGTTCATGTAGTTTCACTGACAAGGACGACATTATAAATTATATGGTGACAACACTTCCAGCTTCAAGGAAGGTACAAATACACATGAGGACTTCACCAGGCACAAACAAAGTCAAACTAAAAATGTCATTCCATAGCAACGTGTTCAACTAGAGAAAAGCCTTCTTGTTATGCTTTGAGGACAAAGGACCTCTAAAGGGAGTGGCAATGTTATGAATAAAATATTCATAAAAAATTATTAATTAATAAATAATATTAAAATAATAAATTAAATAAATTAAATGAATTAATTTCCCATTAATTATGAAAGGGCAAAGGTCAAAAGGTGTGACCACTCACCCTCGTGTCTAGTCAATGCCTATGTAGGCAAACCGCCACAAATTATTGTAATTACCCATTCGGATTTTAACCAATAATTCAATTATTATTTACTCTTACATACATAATCTACATTATTACAACTGCAATTGGTGTTATGTCTCTTACTTACAATGCCTATGGCTTAGATTTTACAACTAAGTGGAATCTATTTCATCAAATTCACACAAAACTTGCACCTACCCCATCTAATGAGCTAAGCACATCCATGGTTTGTCAAGGTCGTCAAGACTTCCACTTTGTATCAAATGCAACATAACTCTTGTTATTCTCTGCATTAACACACATATATCTTAGAGAGTTTTTAACTCATCTCCTAAACATTGAAAATGTCTTGACTTAACCACTTGACAATTCACTACTCTTTATTGTACTTTCATGTACCAATCCAAATTGAAGAATTATTTCGATTAAAAATAGCACTCATTTTGATAGTTTCAATGTATTTTATTTTCAGATTTGAAGAGTAATCAATGTGTATTTTGATAGAATTCCTTTCAATAAATATTTTAAATAGTTAAGTTCCATTTGGAGCATAAAGATGTACTTGATCAAATATTTTACTCTTAATAGTTATTTCACCTTACAAAAATCATGCTATCTATAGAATTGCTTAGCCATGTTAGAACATAAAACTCTCTCACAAACTAATCATGTTAATCTATAAAATTACTTAGCCATGTTCAACACAACACTCTTTCACAAACTAAAAATGCATTCTTTGTGTGTCAACCACGACATTTCGAAAGGGTGAAATGAACATGAACATCTACAAACACCTTCAAAGTCTTAGGAAATTATTATACTAAAACAATACCATTCAAAATATTGATACAATTAGCAGATGTCATTTTATGATGTGATTTGTAAACTTCTGTGAATATTCCACAAGATGGTTTGTCACAACAGATCTGATAAAAAATAACAAAAAACTATACTATGAGGGTTAATTTCCTTAGATTCTAGATTTATTAATTATTGTTTTCTACTTATGCATAGAATAAATAAAGTGCAAAAAATAGAGGACAATAAATCACAATCACATACCAACCACTATGAACACAAGATATGCATTGGGAAACCACTACAAGACAAAACCCAATCAGAAAGTGCAATTGCTCTACTTTTTTTTTTGTTTTCTCTTCTTCTTCTTTTTTCTCTGGAATGGAAATAATGCAAGTACAAAGGAGAAAGCACTTTCTTTGGAGTTACCTAAGACCTATGGCCTGATAGCATGCTACAAACACTAAACCCCCTCTATTGTTCTCTCCCACTCTCACTCCAAAGTTATTATGCTCTACATTAGAACAAAATACAATAGAAATGAATGGAACCCCTTTTCCTCCTAGTGGTCTGGTTATAACATAGCCCAATAGCCAACAAAGGGTTAGGTTAGACACCTTTAACTCTCAACTAAAGTTACAACTTTGACTCTTATGTATCCTTTTTCATGTTGATTTCTATAGTATGTGTTCTAAGTCTCATTTCTAGTAGAGAAGCTTGGACATCAGTTATCCAAAGAACCCAGAAATCGTTTGTGGAAATTCCACTCGGATATGATTTCATTAAAATAAATAATTATTTTAATGCAGATCATAAGTTTAAACTTAGGGAAATTAAATAATTAAAGGCTATTAATAGAGCAGAGTGTGACTCTTCTAGAAAACGAAGATCAAGTCATCTTTTAATCTAAGCCATTGATTAACGATATAATCTTGGTCGTTGATTCATCAGCAAGAAGACTATAAGAAGAGACTTGAGGGTCATTTGGAAATTAAGTCAGGAACACTCTTAGTACCCGAAGGAAATCGATTCTGAAACAAGAGAATATAATTTTAGTGGGTGAGATTGTAGAGGCAAGGTTGTAGAAGCAGAAGGAGGAAGGAGGAGTTAATTATCAGGAAGCAGAAGTCGGGAGGATGAAGGGAAGGGTGAGCTAATCAGTAGCAAGACACCCTCCACGCATAATCACGCAATCCAGGGAGAGATTGCGCAAAGCTCTCATGTTGAATGATGCAGAGGGTGAAGGAGATCACACCGAGGGTCTGAAATTTGTCTGGAAGGTCCAGAAAATTCATCCAAGTGTTTGCAAATTTTTCTCTGCTCATCGGACTTTTGTAAATGTACTTTCCATTTCTGAAGATAAATATAAAACCCTCATCTGTTGCACTGGTTTTCCCACATTGGGTTTTTCCATGGACAATTGTCAAAAAATAACTGTGTTCATGTTGTTGTTTCTATTGTGCTACTTGTGTAAATTATCTTTCTGTTCTTATTCTCTTAATGATAGCGTAGATCTACAAATGTGTTTATTTCATAGTTTACTGAAACATCTGTAAATAACTTATCTCATAAGTAGGAGAAATAAACCAAGTATTGCAAAAATATTTTCCTCTTGAAAATTTCACATGGTATCAGAGGAAAGGGCTAAAAACAAAAAGGGAGGATCTACCATGGACCAAAGTTCCATCATCCAAAAGGGTTCACACAGTCCTCCAGAACACGCAGAAATGTAGAGAGAACACGACATGAAAGTGCTGGCATCCAGACTAGAGGAGGATCTTGCTTGTTTGTCGAGCACAACTCCTCCAAGTGTTTGGTATATTGATAGTGGAGCATCTGCTCATATGATGGGGGTTCGAGAATGCTTTTCAAGCTACCAAGAAGAACAGATGAATTTCCGGATAACTATGGGAAACAAGGCAAAATATACCCCCATCAGGAGATGTACCGTAACATTTCAGACCGAGGATGGCAACAACATTCGAGCCACGAATGTTCTGCATGTACTAGGGTTGGGGATGAATTTACTCTTAGTGTCTCAACTTTAGAACAAGGGCTATAACGTATAATTTATTTGAGATAAGGTGTATGTCAAAAACCCTAACTAAAGAAAAAATGCACAAATCAAAGTAAGGATTCACAATTTGTATAAGCTCCAGCTTGAATCTCCGGTGGCCCTGATTGGCAGTACATACGACAGAGATCTGAATGAATTATGGCACAGAAGGATAGGGCATCTACATCATGGAGCCTTGGGGATTCTCAAAAATACTGTCATAGAGGCTCCCAAACTCAACACAAAGAAAGATGAAGTTTGCAGGGGATGCGTACTAGGGAAGTACGCTAAGGCAACATTTCCAAGAAGCAGCAACATAGCCAAAGTTGTATTAGAGCTAATACACTCTGACATTTGCGATCCAATGTCCACAACTGCTCTCGTGGGGCAAAGTACTTTGCCACCTTCATTGATGATCATTCCAGAAAAACTTGGATCTATTTTTTGAAAACCAAAGATGAAGTCTTTGATCGGTTTAAAGATTTCAAGCATTGGTGGAGAATTCTACAGGAATGAAGATCAAGAAGTTGCGGTCAGATAACGGTGGAGAATATATCTATAAAGACTACACAAATTTCTATGCAAAGGAAGACATCAAGAGAGAATGGACAACTCCATAAAATCCAAAGCAAAATGGAGTTGCATAACGAAAGAATCAGACCATAATAGAAGCTGCAAGGGCAATGTTGTACGACCAAGATATGCCCAAATTCTTATGGGAAAAGGCCAACAATACAACAGTATATATTCAAAACAGAGTTCCCAATAGAGCTTTGGGGAAGGTAACTCCTGAGACTGTGTTCACAGGCAACAAGCCAGAAGTGAGCCACATCACGATATTCGGTAGAATGGTGTACTACCACGTTCCAGATGAAAAGATAAATAAGTTGGATCAAACTACAGAAAAGGGTTTTCTGATGGGCAATAGTGAGAATGCAAAAGCATATCGCATCTATATTCCAGAGAGCAGGAAAGTCGTGGTAAGAAGAGATGTGAAATTCCTAGAGGAGAAAGCCTTTAGGAAATCTCGAGAAATGGCCAAAGATACGCAGATTGAGAAAGATCCACTAGTACAACCTCAACGACCTACAAAGGAGAGGTCAAGTGCCTCTCCAAGGCACAATAATTCTGAGGAGAGCTCCTCTAAAGAAGAACAGGAGAAAGAACAGGTGAGACCGCCCACAACTGATGGGAGATCGAGCAGAGAACTTCAACAAATTCTCAAGGATGCAGAAGAATTTGTTGGAGCCCCTAGAGAAGGAAAGAGGATAAGGAAACAACCAGACAAATGTCAGGCACTGATAGCTCAAGTTGGTGAACCATCTACCTTTTGGGAAGCAACTCAACATTAAGTATGGGTGGATGCCATGGTGGAGTATAGCTCCATCATGACAAATGATGTATGGGAAGTAGTCCCTAGACCACAAGACAGATTAGTTGTAGGATCCAAATGGATCTACAAGATCAAATATGCTGCAGATGGCAACATAGAGAAGTTCAAGGCAAGGTTTGTAGCTAAGGGGTATGCACAGAAGGAAGGCATTGACTATGAAGAAACCTTTGCTCCTGTAGCGCAATGCATTTTTATCAAATCCGTCATCTCTTTGGCTGCGCAGATGTGATGGGAGATTCACCAGATGGATGTCAAGACAACGTTCATGAACAGGGTGATAGAGGAGGAAGTGTACATAGAGCAGCCAGAGGGCTTCGAGACACATGAGCTAAAGACTCGTGTTTGCATACTTAAGAAAGCCTTGTATGGCTTAAAAAAAGTCCCTAGGGCATGGTATGGACGGATTGATAGCTACTTGCAGAAGATGGGGTTCGTCAAGAGTGACGCAGATCCCAACCTATACTACTTGAGAGTAGGAGATGAGCCGCATATTCTTGTTCTTTATGTGGATGGCCTATTTTTGACTGGGTCATTCAAGC
The DNA here is from genome assembly GCA_034641835.2 of Pinus albicaulis. Classification (NCBI taxonomy): domain Eukaryota; kingdom Viridiplantae; phylum Streptophyta; class Pinopsida; order Pinales; family Pinaceae; genus Pinus; species Pinus albicaulis. The sequence goes on from CM076579.1 coordinate 1,609,081,295, forward strand.
TCATCAAGCACTGCAAGGAGAATCTGGCAACAAATCGACATGAAGGACCTGAGGCAAATGCACTATTTTCTTGGATTAGAAGTCTGGTAGCAGAAAGGGGAAATCTTCCTAGGACAAGGAAGATACACGACAGAAATTCTGAAGAGATTTCAGATGGAAGACTGTAGACCCATGGCCACGCAAATGATTACTAAATGGAAGAAGATAGACACATCGGAGGATGATAAGGTTGATCCCACATTGTACAGACAGTTCATTGAATCATTGATGTATCTCGTCAATATGAGACCAGACATCTGTTATGCAGTGAATACCCTCAGTCAGTTCATGGTGGAACCAAGGAGGGCTCATTGGGCAACAGCCAAACATGTTCTCAGATACTTGAGAGGGATAGTCGAGTATGGGCTGAAGTACACCAAGGGTAATGAGACCCAGTTGAGTGGGTTCACAGATGTAGACTGGGATGGAAGCATCATAGATCGGAAAAGTACCAGTGGGTATTGTTTCAGTCTCGAATCAGGAATGACCTCCTAGTGCAGCAAGAAACAAAAGCTTGTAGCACTGAGCTCAACCAAGGCAGAGTACATGGCAGCAAGCACAACTTCATGCGAGGCCATATGGCTCCGCAAATTGCTCTTGAACCTACTCAAGAAGCGGATAGAACCAACTGGGATTATGTGCAATAATCAGAGCTGCATTAAGCTCTCTGAAAGTCCTGTGTTTTATGACCAGTCGAAACACATTAACATTCGATGTCACTTTATTAGGGACTATGTCCAGAGAGGAGCAGTACAGTTGCGATACACTCCTACAGGAGAATAGGTGGTAGATATCCTCACAAAGGCTCTAAGTAAGATCAAGTTCACTTACTTCAGAGAGAAGATGGGGATGGTCGAGAACCCCTTTCATTAGAGGAGAGGGTGGTCTTCAAAAGAAGAGGGAGTTGCAGTATGGATGCTGCAGTGGTAGGGCAGCAGTACAGGAAGCAGCAGCACAGAGATGAGGAGCAGCAACCAAGACATCATCAGCGTAGCAGATGATGTAGAGTCAGAGCAGTGCAACGATATCTTGCTTAAACACTTTCCTTACTAAGAGGGAGTGTTGAATTCTATAGCATCAGAAAGTGTTCTAAGTCTCATTTCTGGTAGAGAGGCTTGGACATCAATTATCCAAAGAACCCAGAAATCGTTTGTGGAAATTCCACTCGGGTATGACTTTCGTAAAATAATTAATTATTTTAATGCAGACCCTAAGTTTAAACTTAAGGAAATTAAATAATTAAAGGGTATTAATAGAGCAAAGTGTGAATCTTCTAGAAAACGAGGATCAAGTCATCTTTTAATCTAAGCCATTGATTAACGATATAATCTTGGTCGTTGATTCATCAGTGAGATGACTATAAGAAGAGACATGAGGGCCATTTGGAAATTAAGCTGGGGACACTCTCAGTACCCGAAGGAAATTGATTCTGAAGCAAGAGAATTCGATTTCAGTAGGTGAGATTGTAGAGGCAGGGTTGCAGAAGCAAAAGGAGGAGGGAGGAGTCAATTATCGAGAAGCAGAAGTCAAGAGGATGAAGGGAAGGATGAGTTGATCAGCAGCAAGACCCCCTCCATGCAGAATCACGCAGTCCAAGGAGAGACTGCGCAGAGCTCTCACACTGGATGACACAAAGGGTGAAGGAGGTCACCCCGAGGGTCTGAAATTTGTCTAGAAGGTCCAGAAAATTCAGCCAAGTGTTTGCAAATTTTTCTCTGCTCATCAAACTCTTGTAAATGTACTTTCCATTTCTAAAGATAAATATAAAACCATCATCTACTGCACCGGTTTTCCCACATTGGGTTTTTCTGGGGACAATTGTCCAAAAATAACTGTGTTCATGTGGTTGTTTCTATTGTGCTACTTGTGTAAATTATCTTTTTGTTCTTATGCTCTTATAATGATAGTGAAGATATGCAAATGTGTTTATTTCAGAATTTACTGAAGCATCTATAAATAACTTATCTCATAAGTAGGAGAAATAAACCAAGTATTGCAGAAATATTTTCCTCTTGAAAATTTCACACTTCACAGTGTTCATGTGGCTAGCCCATTTCACATGAGTAAAAAGGGCTAACGTGGCATTCTCTCAAACCACGGTGATCAAATAGAAAGCTCAACTTCCGGGTGTCATCTTTTGCATATAGAGTTTGATTGACATCTTTTTTTCACCTTTAGAAAGGTCTCTTAGTGTAGATTAGCGTCAACAGGTCTGGAACAAGTGAAATTTTTTGTACCCCAAAAAGCTTCATTTAATGCCTCAAACAGCCTTTGAAAATTTTCAAACCCCAATTCTCCAAACTAAGACCTGTTGGTAATAATGGTCCTGCGAGCAGATTCATTCAATCTTTCCACTCTAAAAGCGTCGAGATGGATGAAAAATAATAGAATGATCCAATCCGAATAACGATGATATAATCAACTATGCTTGAATCTTGATAAAGTTTGAGAGAATAGTTAATCTAGCAAGATACTAAAAGAAAAATACCAGACTTGCTCTTGAGCTCAACAATTACTACTTTTTCCTAGCAGAATTCATAGTATGCTTTATTATTCCTTGTGTAGATTATTGAAATTTACAAAGGCAATGCTCAAAATTTCAGAATACTGATTCCACCAAAACATGAACCTTAAGAACACTTTTCAATGGCATACTCCCAACTGATAGGCCATCCATATATAGCTGTGTTCATAATTTGTGTAGTAGTCAACTGACAAAATACATTACTACTTATATATCGCCATTTACTGTCATTTGCTATGAAAAGATTCCTAGTAATGAGAATCAATTCCAGTCCACTACCGGAACATGAGCTATCGTTACTGGATACTGCCAACATGGAAAAGCAATCTATGGGCAGAAAAGAAATTTTGCTATCATCTCCTATGCCTATAAAGAAATTGTTCTTGGTTCAGTTTGGTAGAATGTAAGTCTTCAAAACTTGATGTCAACGGTTCAAAATTTCGAGCACTACAGGTCATGACTTTCGTCCTATGGAAATAATACATTTCTTGACATTGATGCACTTGATTACATGAACTGCTGCCTCCAGTGGAATGGATAACTGCTAATACATTATCGTGGAATCCCTTATAGGAAATAGGGATTAAAACAACGAAGTTTTGGCAGATTGGAATTGCAAGGTTTTGGTCAGCATCCAAATGAACGATGAGAAATTTTTTTTAAGCATACTAAAGGTATAAATATCCTAAAGTTTAAACCCGGACTAACTTATAAATCAATGGGTAGCCTATCCTTAACGAATAATCAAACAAGGAAAAGAAGAATTTCCTCCAGAAAGCATTTTCCATAATTGTTGAATTATTTCATTAATAACATCAACCCATTTGAAGGGTTTATAGTAGGTAAGCCTTCTTTCTCATCAAAGGCATACACCAGCTCATCCATTTCTGAGGGTATGTTAGTTAGTTACATAGGTATGCTGTGGGTAAGCACCATGCTTATTGTCCTCTTTGAACTCTTCAAAATACTCTACATAACACATAACCAACACTAGATCAAGATCTACCATGGAGAAATAGAGAGGCATGAACGATTACCATAGATGTTTAGCAATTAATCAATATGCTAGTTTATACATTAATTTTAGCACTAGTGAGCAGCAATCAGTTACCTAGTCTGATCAGAGAGCTCCTTTCTGGCAGTATCCAATAATGTGGTAATGAACTTTGAAAGATCAGGATTGAAGCAATGAACCACAGATGCATGAGCTAGAAAAGGAAGTTTTCTCAGTGCTCGCCCACTTAGACCCTGATCAAGAGTTCAACAAAAGCACTCTAAAATAATAAGCAAAATACAAGTGAACAAGTAAATAATCAACAAGTACACATTTTTTTATGCTACCAGCAGCCTACATAAGAAAAACATATCACCGTCAATAATGAAAACCAACCAGGGAATGTGCCAGACATTCCTACCTCACAAACTCGCGCTCCTTCCAGTAAATTCTTCGACAAGCTCAAAGAACCCTCGAAATGATTTGATTGAGCCGTATTTAAACAATGTTGTAGATTTCCATAACTCAATAACGGTGACTCACCAATATCCTGATCAACAAAATCTTCGATAAATGTCAGAGATAAATCTATGCAGAACATTAACGTCTATTCAAATGAAATCTGAAAACTTCAAGCTTCCTAATAAACTTAAACAGCAATTTCTAAACAGTCCAAACAATGAGGATACTTGTAAAAAGCTATTTACGCTCTCCTGATTGACAAATAAATTTATTTGGATTCCTTGATCAAAATAGTAACTGATCAATAATGGCCCCATACTTCACTTCGATGCAAAAAAGGCCTCAACTTGTGATTTGTAAACAACAGTTTGCATCACTTTACAGCAATCTAATGTTAGGATGCACGTTATTTGATCTTCAAAATTCAGAAATTTAAGCCAGGCATAGCATACACTCTTTATACAATCCAACAAGGGGCTCTAACTCCATGCATACTGTATTTTCAGTCCAAACTTTAAGCAATGTTTCTAAAAAAACAATGTGACAATATGAAATATACAAGGTCCTGTTGACCACTGGAGTCGCACCTGAAGATTTTATGTCGACTCCATGCCCAAAGATGTACCAAAGGCTGCTTGTTCCATCAGAGATCATCACATTACCAAAGTTTTTCAACTCTACTTCTTCTCATTTTCTTCTTCAGTTCTTAGATTCCACAGCCCTACAGGGATATTGTATAAATGTCACTAGCATGATGAATAAAGCTATGCAACAGGTCTAGGGTGTTGGGACTCTATCAGCAAGTGAGTACACCTTGGAGCATTTTTTTGACTCGGTTAATTATCCCTGTTTTTAAGCGCTGAAAAATTTTATAGGTTTTTTACTCACTGCATTACCCCAAAGTCAGGGTGATGGCTTGAAATTTGAGCCCCTAATGCATCTTAGTGTCTAGAGTCAATGTATATTACCATGCTAAGCCATCTCTGAAATTCGCGTAATTTGACTAGGTCTAAGTAAGATTTTTTAATAATTAAAATTTTCCCACAAAAACGGGATTTTTTAATTAATTTATATGTAATGATGTAAATAAGTGGCCTTGGGAAATTTATGGGGTGTGCGACCACTCAAAATTCATCCTCAAAGGCCCAGCATTATCCTAGGACCCACTTTGAGGGTCAAAAAGCTACTTATAGTCTCTCAAAAGTCAATTTTTCTAATGACAGTGACAAAAATGAAGAAAAAATTCAAGAAAAATCAATAATTGGATTAAAAAATATATATATATTCCAAAGTCAAAGAAGGTCAAAAGTACATGGAAATTCCAATGAAATTCAAAGATGATGTGGCAACCATGTGGGACCAACCACATGAAACACAACTCAAAGTCAAAGCAAGTAAAAGGGTGGTCAAAATTTTAGCCAACAACTATCACGTTGAAGTTCATGAGGCAACGTATGGTAAAGGTTCCAATCTTGATTTAAATGTAAAAACATTATAGTATTGTTATAGCATCATTCAACACTCATGTAGTTTTGATGCTCTTGTATGGCCTTGGGAAGCCCTTTCCCATTCAAACTTGATCATTCATTAAAAAACAATATTTTGAATACCATACGCGACTCTGCCCTTCAAAACGCGCGTACACATGCGGGTACCTCTATATAGAACTTGCGTATATAATTTAAAATATGAAAAAAATATAAAATATCCTATTTTTCGGGCGGAGTTTATGGGTTTCATCGAAAGCCCACCTACAGGAGCCCGTGGCCTAACTGGATTAACCAATTTATTATGGTATTTATACACCTCATGGGAAGGCCTAATTACATCAAGGAGATAGGATAACAACATTATAGTCATTTCGGTCCCAGATCAAGTCTGATTCCCCTTATGCCTCCTACACTCTTAGTCATAGGAACCCCTTGTTTCCTTGCAAAGATGTTCATCCTTCCTCATATGACATCCTGTTGCTTATGACCGAGAGGTGATCTTTGAGGCTTGGGCTAGAAGGATCCAGAGGAAGATTTCGTTGGTATCGTGGACGGATCAAGTTGTATCTCTCCACTACTCTTTGCTGATATAAAAAAAGAAGCTTTGTCTTGTTCCTGAAATGTTATGGTCTCATGTTTTATGATTCATGTTGAATATATATCACGATTTATATGCTTACGCTTGATGATCTAACATGTTTATTATGCACATTCTTTGAACTACTTGTTGTATACATGCTTTTCTGAACTTTGTTGCAACTCTGATTTCTTTGGAGGAAGAAGAGGGTTTGAACCCTACGAGATCGACATCAAACGTAGGACCTACGGGTACTGTAATATTCCGGATAGAAATAAACAGCAATATAAAGCACATAAACAAGAAATTGCAGCAACTAGAGAGACATCACATGAACAAAAAACAATATGGAGAACGCTGAGCCATTTTATCAAATACTGAAAGATAAAATGAGTACAAAGGTGATCAAAATGATGGCACCTTGGCTTGCACTAGGCAAGCGTAGAAATACTCTCAGAATGTATCATGGAATGGCTTCTCTCTCAATGACAGCGTAATCTCCAAGCTGTTGGTGTTGCTATCGTGCTGCTACTACTGTTGGAATAAACTGAATATTTGGGGTTGCTCCCCACCTCAAAAAATTATGAAACTTTGGGAATGGCCTCTCCACCCAATACCTAGAAAAGCCCAGAGAGCTTTTCGGAAATGGCTGACCTCCGAAAATGACCTCCCTTGAGGTACCACGTTGTCCCAATGATAAAAGCTAGCCCTGAATGATTTGCTGCAAAAAAAGGCCTCCAACTCTACCAAAATGATGGAATAGGGAAGGGTTGATCCCTTTCCAACTCTCCCGGGCTGAATCCCCTGATAAACCCTCAATTCGGAATCTCCTCCAAAGACTGCATCCTCCCTCTCACTGACTGCATTGTCTCTGCAAGTGAACAATCCCAACTGTGGCTACTCCAACTCTCTCCGACAAAACAAGGATAGAACTCCTCACCCGAGCAGGCACTCGAAGTCCCCCAAGGCTGATGTTGGGATCTCCGCACGAAGACACCCGGTGTGCTGAACAACACTTGCAGACTTTGGTCAACAACAAAAGTGTGCTCAATGTCAAAAGACAAATATCATAGATGCATAATCAGAATGATCAAAATGAGAAGCCTCTCTCCCTTTTTATGTTTGGAGAGCTTTACTCTCACTTAGGCCCCACCACCAACTGCGTTGTCTCCTTGAGCCACACTGTCCCTCTAGCTCTGCGCTGACTTGGGCCCACGTTGCCCACATTGCCACTTCGTCCTCTAGGCCCCATGCTGCCAAATAATCATGTCTCCAAGTGACTTTAGGAAATGCTTTTATCATAAGTGTGAGTTAAGTGTCCCTCTTCACCCACTTTATTTCTAATTTAACTTTATTAAAGTGAAATAGCCAAAAATTAATACTTCCAATTAGCTATTGCTAATTGGGAATATTACAGTCCTCCCCGGCAAAATGTTGCTTGTCCTCAAGCAACTGCAATGATGGATGCTGTAGAATTTTCTCACTCTCCCAAGTGGCATCCTCATCCGGTAGATTCTTCCATCTCACCACATATTCTCTGATTGTCCTGCTCTGCGGCTGCCTCTCCCTAGTGTCAATAATGGCCTCCGGTTGTAGCACCAAATGCCCCTCATCATCTGTGGGCGGGAGCTCCTCAGTTGCAGTCACCTGTTGTCCCAGTGCCTTCTTCAGGCATGACACATGGAAAATATTATGAATCCTGCTACCAGTGGGCAGCTCCAACTCATATGCAACCTCCCCAATCCTACGTGCCACCCTTTATGGTCCATAAAAACGGGGCTTGAGCTTCTCAGCCCCCTTCTGCTTCAACGTGGATTGCCGATATGGCTGTAATCGTAGGTAGACCAAGTCCCCTACCTCAAACTGCCTCTCAACCCGTCCCCTGTCGGTATACAACTTCTGCTGATTTTGTGTTGTAGCTATGTTATCCTTAAGAGCCCAGAGTATATCCTGACTCTCTTGGATCCAATCCTTGGCCCTAGAGGCCTTGCTAGCACCAAACATCATGTCAGCAAAAGATAAAGCATGATACCCATATAAAGCATAAAATGGAGACATACCGATATACATATAGTGAGTGGTGTTATAATAGTACTCCCCCAAGTGCAACCATCATAACCGTGCCTTTTGTTGCTCGCTGACATAGTTTCGCAAGTAGCCTTCCAGCCACTTGTTCACTATCTCCGTCTATCCATCCGTCTATGGGTGATAACTAGTGCTCGGGGTCAACTCGGTGCCCACCAAACGGAAAATTTCTTGCCAAAACCCGCTCATGAAGCAGCTATCCCTGTCACTGACAATGGTCTTTGGGAGACCATGCAATCTGAAAACATCCCTGAAGAACAACTCCGCTACCTGTGCTGCAGTGTATTGTGTTGATATAGCGAAGAAGTGTGCATACTTTCTCAGCCGATCAATGACTACAAATATGCAATCATTGCCCTGTACAGTGGGCAACCTTGTGATGAAATCCATCGAAATACTCTCCCATTTTCCCTCTAGTATGGGAAGAGGCTGCAATAAACCTACCGGATAGTTCATCTCCCCCTTGTTGCGCTGGCAAACTTCGCCCTCCCTGACATGTCGGAGTATGTCCTCCTTGAGGCCCTTCCATGAGAACCTCTCTTTGATGGCCCTATAGGTCTTGGTGAACCCCTGGTGGCCTGATAGTGACGAATCATGTGAGGCATGCAATATCTTCTCCTTGAGCTTGGAGCCCTCGGTCAAGAAGATCCTATCCCTGAAGTAGATCACCTCATCCATCACCCTGTACCTGTAATCCGTAATCTATCCGTCCAACACCTCACAGGCAAAACGGTCCTTGGAGTACTCTACCAACAGCTAAGCCCTCCAGTCCATATCTAAACTCATCAAAGTCAATGTTGCCGATCTACGCGAAAGTACATCGGCCAACACATTGTTCTTCCCCTTGACATACTCAATGTCGAAATCATATGCCTAGATCTTGCTGACCCATTTCTATTGCCTCTCCTGCAACTGCTTCTGCTCTAGAAAGAATTGGAGGTTGTTGTGGTCAGTCCTCACTCTAAACCTGTTTCCCACCAGGTACTGCCAAAATTTGGCCAATGCATGCATGATGGCCAAAATCTCCTTGTCGTATATAGCATACAACCTCTCATATGGCAATAGCTTCCGGCTCTCGAAAGCAATGGGGTGGCATCCCTGCATCAAAATTGTGCCTATCCCCTCCCCTGATGCATCGCACTCTAGAAAAAAGGGCTGCATGAAATCTGGCAATGCCAAAACTGGACAGCTTCTCATCACCTCCTTGAGCCTGTCGAAATCCCTCTGCGTTGTGTCAGTCCAACTGAATGCCCCCTTTTTGGTAAGGTCTGTAAGGGGTGTAGCAAGTTGGGAAAATCCCTTGACGAACTTCCGGTAGTAGGTGCAGATACCTACAAAACCCCAAAGCTCTGTCACATTCTTCGGCTCTGGCCAATCCCTGATGGCTCTGATCTTCTCCTCGTGGACCCTCACTCTGCCCACCCCAATGATGTGCCCCAAGTAGAGCATTTCTGTCAGCCCAAACTCACATTTGGAGAGCTTAGCATAAAATTGCTGCTCCTCCAATATGCGCGGTACAACCTCAATATGCTGTAGGTGCTCCTCCCATGTCCTGCTGTAAATCAAGATGTCATCGAAAAAAACTATCACAAACTTTCTCAAGTGACTGCGGAAGATGTAATTCATGCATGACTGAAAAAAGGCCGGAGCATTGGTCAGCCCAAAGGGTATCACCAATAACTCAAAGTGACTGTAATGACATTTGAAAGTGGTCTTGGGAACATCCTGCTCCCTCATGCAAATCTGGTGGTACCCGGATCTCAAATCAATCTTTGAGAAGAACTTCAATCTCCTCAGTTCATCCATCAACTCATCTATCCGTGGAATGGGGTATCGGTTCTTCATGGTCTTCTTGTTGAGAGCCCGGTAGTCAATGCACATCCTCAGTGTGTCATCCTTCTTCTTCACCAATACTACTAAAGAAGCAAAGTGGCTAGTGCTAGGACGAATGTGCCCAAGAGCTAAGAGCTCATGAATGGCCCTCTCAATCTCATCCTTGTAGGCCTTAGGATGCCTATAGGGTGTAGTAATGACAGCCTGGATGCCCTACTCCAGCTCGATCGTGTGCTCAAATCCTCAGTCTGGTGGCTGCCCTGGTGGTATATCTCCAAAAACAATATATACGTAAAATGGTGACACGTACGGGTGTACGGCTGCCACTATGGGCCCTACCCTACGGCTCTGCGACTCCCACGCCCCACTCTATGTCTCCCTTCCGGAAATTTGCCTCCATTCGGTGTGTTGAAACTGTTTGTGGTGGGTAGGTGTGCATACCCCCGAATCTTCTCGTGCCTCCTGGTCTTCTTGTCCGTCCACTCCATCTCCAAGGTCTCCCAATCTGTGGTGACCTTCCCCAACGTGATCAACCACTGCACCCCCAGTATCACGTTGGTGTCTAGAATGTCCACCACAAAGAAGTGATCTGTCAGGGTATAAGTCCCCATAGTCACTGCCAAGGCTGGCACATACCTGGCACACTGCATGGTCCTGTCACCTGGGGCCAGTACCGAAAACCCATCAAAGCTCTCTGTTGGTATGCCCCTCCGCTCTACCAACTCGACATCAATAAAATTGTGGGTGGCCCCACTGTCCACTAATACTGAAACACGTTGTCCCCACACAGTGCCTCGGACACGTAGTGTCAAGTATTTGGGAACCCCTCGCAAAGAAGAAAGAGCTCCCCCAGTAGGTGCAAATGCCGCACCTCCCGCTCCTGGTGGTGGAGGTGGCAGATGATCTCCTCTCTGCGCTGTACTACCGCCTCCTACCTCTATCTCCTCATACTCCTCTTCGCTGCTACTGTCAGAGAAAACCTCGATGTAATGTGCCTTCCTCGCGGCACAATGGTGTCCTGGTGCCCATGGCTCCTGGCATGTCAAACATAGCCTCTTCTGCCTCAGATCTCTCCTGGTCTCACCATCCAAAAGCCCTCTACTCTGGTTCCCCTTTGGAGGCGGAACCCTCATGTCCTTCCCCTTCGACTGAAATGTCGGTCTCTAGGAGAAAGGAGCTCTAGTGCGGGGTAGCGCATCCTACAAGTCCCAAGTCCTCCCAATTACGTCATGGAGTGTAGCTGGCCTCATCGATCTGACTAACCCCCGAAGAGGCTGTGCCAATCCATCGATGAACAGGTAAATCATCCTGGCTGCAGATAAGTCAGGAAACATCGTGGAGAGTCTCAAGAACTCTGAAATGTATGTGTCTGGACTCTCGATCTGCTTGAGCTTAATCAACTCAACAAAGTGTTCCTCTGGATCCCTCCGATCAAATCGCTCTATCAGCCTCCATGTAAACTCGGCATATGCTATCACCTCCGAGTGCCCCAACGTAGCCATCCCGTGAAACCACCAGTCATGGGCCTCGCCCTCCAGGTGCAGCGTTGCCACCTTGATGGCCTCTGTCTCTATCATCTGGTTAAGCTAGAAATATATATCCAACTTCTCCACCCAAGCCTTTGCCAAACACTTGGTTGACCCATCAAATGTCGGTAGATAAAATTTGCCTACCGTGCGTTGTACATCCCCATCCTGTGAATGTCTGTTTCCCCTGTGATGGTTGCGGGGTCTGCTGTCCCTCTTGAGCTGTACAAAATCATGGAATGTGAGGGCATCTCTGAACTCCTGTCTGTAGGACTGATACTTGGCAAAGTAATCTCCCATGTGAGCCGGTTCCTGCTCCTGCTGTGCTCCTGCCCCAGTGTCTGCGGCAAGAAATGTGGGCATCGTGGAACGTGGAGGTGTATGTGATGCCATCTGTTGCACTGTGAGGTGCACCTGCAAATGATGGGATGTACCCGATCCCTCTCCGATATGGAAACCTCTTGGGGTTTCACGTTGTCTAGATTCTGCAGTGAACCTTTGCCCCATCTCTTCTATCCGCCTCGACAAATCCTGCACTGATTTGAGGAGAAGTTCACTGAACTCCTTCCCGACATCTCTCTTCTCCGCCATTGGTTCCTCCTCTTCTGCGTCCACTATTGGAATGCAGTCACCTTCCCTGAAGGTGCTCTCTAACCTCTGCTCTAGGTCTTTATACTTCCTTCCTCGGTAACAGATGTATGATTTTCCTGCTGGTGTCATAGACAATCTGCTCCACAGGCTGAGCCAAGTCTATGAGCTCTGATACCACTGTAATATTCCAGATAGAAATAAACAACAATATAAAACACATAAACAAGAAACTATAGCAACTAGAGAGACATCACATGAACAAAACACAATATGGAGAAAGCTGAGCCATTTTATTAAATACTGAAAGATAAAATGAGTACAAAGGTGATCAGAATGATGGCACCTTGGCTTGCACTAGGCAAGCGTAAAAATGCTCTCAGAATATATCATGGAATGGCTTCTCCCTCAATGACAACGTAATCTCCAAGCTGCTGGTGCTCTTGCCGTGCTGCTACTATTGCTGGAAAAAACTGAATCTTTGGGGCTGCTCCACACCTCCGAAAATTATGAAACTTTGGAAATGGTTTCTCCAAACAATACCCAGAAAAGCCCAGAGAGCTTTTCGAAAATGGCTGATCTCCGAAAATGACCTCCCTTGAGGTACCACGCTGTCCCAATGATAACGCTGGCCCTGAATGATCTGCTGCAAAATATGGCCTCCAACTCTACCAAAATGATGGAATAGGGAAGGGCTGACCCCTTTCCAACTCTCCCGGGCTGAATCCCCTGATAAACTCTCAATCCGGAATCTCTTCCTCCAAAGACTGCGTCCTCCCTCTCATTGACTGCATTGTCTCTGCAAGTGAACAATCCCAACTATGGCTGCTCCAACTCTCTCCGAAAAAACAAGGATAGAACTCCTCACCCGAGCAGGCACTCGAAGTTTGGGATCTCTGCACGGAGACACCCAGTGTGCTGAACAGCACTTGCAGACTTTGCTCAACAGCAAAAGTGTGCTCAATGTCAAAAGACAAATATCATAGATGCATAATCATAATGATCAAAATGAGGAGCCTCTCCGCCTTTTTATGTTTGGAGAGCCTTGCTCTCACCTAGGCCCCACCACCAACTGCGTTGTCTCCTTGACCCACGCTGTCCCTCTAGCTCTGCATTGACTTGGGCCCACGCTAACATCTCATCCACGCTCCCCACTTAGTCTCAGGCCCCCACGTTGCCAAATAATCATGTCTCCAAGTGACTTTAGGAAATGCTTTTATCCTAAGTGTGAGTTAAGTGTCCCTCTTCACCCACTTTATTTCTAATTTAACTTTATTAAAGTGAAATAGCCAAAAATTAATATTTCCAATTAGCTATTGCTAATTGGGAATATTGCAGGTACTTCTTTTGATCTTAACTCTAGTAGTTTACATTGTTTGCTTGCATGATGTATGCTTCTTGTTGATTGTCTGTCTTCGATCTGTTGAGGTTGTCAACCCTTACCTTAAGGAAGTTTTTCCCGCCAACAAAATTGACGACTCTGCTGGGGAATACAATCTTGTATTTCCTAGAAGGGTTGTTTGTCTCTTGATTTGGGGTTGTCTGTCATGTTTCTTGACTTTTCCTGTATTATTGACTTCCTTGCAGTCTGAGCAATTAGTTTGATCTTTTGGATCAAGAATGTATTTTTTATTTTTCCCTATTTTACTATATATATGCGCTTTTTGTTGTATACAAACGCATACATGTTTTTTGTCAAAGCAACTAGCATATATGCTAGTTTCTTTGAGAACAGTGGCGTATATTTGGGAAAAATTGAAATTTTCAAGTTTTTCCTTTAGTCAGGGGTCTAGACTGATTTATTCTGCTTGCTTGTGATCATTTACTGTTTGGAAGATGTTGATTTGTGGTGGCATCGGAAGTTCTCTAAGTCTCAAAATTTGTGCAGAGGCTTAAGCACATGTATTCCAAAGAACCCAGAAACCATTTGTGAAAATTCCACTTTGAATGTGTTTTATTAAAATAATTAATTATTTTAATGTGACCCTAAGTTTAAACATAGGAAAATTAAATAATTAAAGGATATTAATAAAAAGAGTGTGAATCTTCTAGAGAACATGGATCAAGTCAAGTTATAATCTTAGTCGTTGATTGGAGATCTAATCTCGATCGTTGAAGTCTCAATGAGAAGGCTATAAAGAAAGGCTTGAGGGTCATTTGGAAAGTCACACTGAGTGAATCTAAGTGATTGATTTTCTGAAGTGAGCAGTGCTCAAAAGAGAATTCGATCTACGTGATTCCAACGCAGTGGAGGGTAGGGATAGCTTCCAGAGAGAGATTTTCTCTGCTGAAGAGTCATCAGCAGAGAGAGGCAGAGAGTGATCCAATAACTCTCACGCAGAGGTTCATGCAGGGCCACGGAGAGGCAGCACAGAGGATGAGAAAGAGTCTGAGATTTTGCAGAAGTATCAGTTTCAGAAGTTGGGGACCAGGGCGTGAGACCGAGAGGCTGAGAGCAGTGATTCTGGGGTGCAAATCGATCACCTAGCTGGGTGACAGTGCCTAGAGAGGCTGAGACAGGGACTACTTAGGGATTGCATAAAGGCAGCGCAGGGCCTACTAGGGGCACTTCATCCAGTGACTAGATTAGCCGGGATTTTTCAGTAATTGAGTGAGGTGAAACTCACAATATTTTTGCCAGTATTTCTCTCTCTATAACTGAATTACCTTTGTGGTATTCAGAGATGTATTCAGAATTTGCTACTGCTTAATAAAATCAAACCCTCAAATTTGTTGCACTGGTTTTCCCGCATTGGGTTGTTCCAGGGACTTTTGTCCAAAAATAACGGTGTCCTATCTGTATATTTTTCTTTGCTCAGATTCCTTGTTTCAGATTCATAATTAATTAAGTGTAGGTTGCTTCAGTAATTTAATTCAATATATCATGAAGAAATCTAAAATAATTTTGTAATGTAATTTTACAAATAGGAGAAGTAAATTCAGCTAGTTGCAGTAGGATTCTGGAGATCATTTAGATCTAGGAATTTTCACATCGTATCGAAGGAAAGTTTGATGTGAAACAGGAAGAGCAGATCTAGCACTGAAGTGAAGGCCGAATTGTTGCAGCAGCAGCAAATCGAACCCCCAGAGGGATTGCGCAGTTCTAGCCAGAAGGACTGAATTTTCGAGGTGGTCTCTCTCTGAGTGAGTTGATTGGGAGGTAAGACTTCGAATCGCGATCTTGTCGAGGTAGAGGGAGCAGCGCAGAGCCTTCACGCAGAGCCAGAGGGACGCAATTTTTCTACAAACAGTTGCTAGGCAAAGAAGCATCAGACGAAGAAGAAGAGCACGTAGTAAGGGAATTCTTCCTCAGTGAGTTCCTTGCCGAGGAATTCAGTTTTTCTCGTTTGTTGGACAGCAAAGGAGTAGTAGACTTACCAGCTCCATCAGGGAGTGCGTAAGCCAGCCTAGAAACTACGCAGCAAGGAGAAAGAGGGAGCAGTTCAACAGTGTTCGACTACGATGGAAGCTCATGGACTTAGAGATCAAGATCGGTTTGAGGGATCCTCCAACTACGTGATCTGGAAGGAAAGGATCAGATTCCTTCTGGACGAGTATGATTGTTTGGTGCTAATAGCTATCTTTAAAAACTCCTAATTGCCTCACATTAATTATCAACCTGGGTAAGTCTTTTTATCTCAAGCGTGTACACAATATGTGCAAGCTATACATACAAAGAGTAATGCTGAAATCAATCGTTTCATATAGATGCAATCATAAATCTTGAAGCTTTAAAGAAAGTGATTCATCTAAGCATTATAACCCAAAACTGTGATTCATTCTTAATTCAACTAACTCAAATGATAATCAACCGAGAGCACTGAAGCATTAACCGAGCTCTTTCAGCTGGATTTGAACTATTGAACACAAGGAAAGTATTGGAAATAACTGTCTACGCTTTAAGTAACCAAAACCAGTTCTTTTAACTAGCAACTAATTTCTTAAGGAAATAAATTGGAAATGCATATTCAAGGGAATAAATACCAGAAATCCGAATTATCAAAAGTACTTCAACTACAAAGCAGAAAAGCAAAATACACTTGCAATAAATGGAAAACTACAACACAGAGAACAGCAGTGAGATCCACCAGAGACCGGGCCCTTAGCCACTGGCGAATACTGCTTAAGTACTCCAGAATATTTGAATGAACAGCAACGCGAATTATATATTAATCATCACAGTCAATTGACATCACAATACGATCTCGTTGTTTAGAACTACGTTCTGTGAATTACAATTACAAATTATGCAGAAGTGAAAGATACATGACTCCCGAGAACTAGCTCTCCCTATCCATTTATAGCTAAAAGGAAAGATTATCCTCGGACAGTTCGTTCGTTCTTGCTCTAATCCTTGCTGATTTGTCTTCCGATTCGACCGCATTTAACGCATCTTCTTTTCCGTGATTAGGTCTTGTTGTTCCTTCTTGGGAACAACTGTTGTTCCATCTTTTATTTTCAGCATAAAAAGCAACGGGAATTAGTTTGGGCGATTAAATTATATCAGGATCATTTTTCATTCATTCTTCATCAAAATCCTTTCATTATATTATTATATCATGGCACAAGATGGATAAGGAAGAGGAAAAAGGACAGTAATCAAGAGTAAATACATACCTATTGCAAGGCTCAACATACTCCCTTGCTTACCTTTTTTCATGTCCCCATGAAAAATAAATAATTCTTATGCAAAGAAGTTAAGGAGTAAGTTGGAGAAGATCTGTCTGTAATAGGCCTGAGACCATGATGTCGTGCCAGGTTTGCAAAGGTTGCCTCTTCGTGTCCTTCAGGTAACTCATAGTTAGGCTGATACCCTTCAAAAGGATACCAAATAATGGGGCTTCTAAAGCGACATCCCACCCAATAGGGTCCTTCTTTTAAGATAAAATTGCTGTATGGAACTAACTGTCTCGCAGCAGCTTTGAAATTTCCATAATTAAATGGTTCTCTTTCCTTAACATTGTTGCCTGAAACCATCCATCTCTTTTTGGATGCAACTAGGGAGCTTTCTTGAATGGAAAGGAAATATGTTGTTCCTTTCTGCACAATTTCCTTATGTATGGGCCCTAAAATTTTAATCACGCCCTCCTATGTCATCAGTCTTTTATGCTTAGTAAACAATTGCAGAGGGTGAGTAGGTTCACTTCTTACCCAAAGATCTAAGTTGTGTTCCTGTCTTTGGAACGAATTATAAGCCTTCAACCACTTGAGTTGGTTGACTGCAAAAGAGATAAAAGGGCTAGGATTCACATCCACTTCTTTATCTAATATGAAATTATGCAAATAAAATTCACAAAGAAGCCTTTGGACCTTTACTTCATGTGTCTTACAGCAATTTATAAAATCCTCCATTGTCTTCAGCTCAATTGGCTTGTCGGCTCTAACAGCTTTGACTTTTAACAATAAATATCGTTCTAATAAGAACAAGGCATAGTTCGTAGCAGGAGATCGACAGGTCAAGATATCCGAATATAATGAACAAATGGTGTCCAACTGATCCCTAATGCTGTTCAGCTTAGTTTTCATCCCCTCCAGTTTTTCTTCCTCCTGTCTAGCCCTATCAAAAGCCTCATTCTCTGCTAGGGCTAATTCCCTCAATTGTTTTTGTAACTCCTGGTATTGTTGCAGAGAGATTGTTTGCTATTGATGTTGCTCTAAAGCATGCTAGGCTTGCGTCAGTTCTTCTCGAAGTTTTAAAATAATAGGGTCATTCCTTGACAAGAGGTCCTTGGATTTCCCTTCTGT
This sequence comes from Pinus albicaulis, assembly GCA_034641835.2. Taxonomy (NCBI): domain Eukaryota; kingdom Viridiplantae; phylum Streptophyta; class Pinopsida; order Pinales; family Pinaceae; genus Pinus; species Pinus albicaulis. The sequence continues at coordinate 1,609,099,158 of CM076579.1, forward strand.
CTAAGTGCCGATGCTATGAGAGAATACCTCTTCAGTCTACATTTCCTTATTGTGGGAGGACCAACCCTCCGTTTGAACAGCCGAATTTACCAAGTTTTCATGCAAATTAACCTGGGTGGCTATTGTTCGAGTGGGAGCGAGTTCGGTTTGAATTTCTATTGATTTATTCTCGCATATTCTTGTTTGTGTAGCTACAAAGGTCACCTCAGAAGCGGTGTTCTGAGTTTTACAGTTTTTAACTTCTCGTCGTAGCCTTCTGACTGTCTTCTAGAGCTTCTGGTATTTTTGTCACAGCTTCTTAAGTTTTGCTCCGGCTACTTGGCTCTTTTGAGGAGCGTCCGCTCCACTAACAGGTTTATCAATGGTTTCTAGAGCTGCTTGTTGGTCATCAGGGTTGTGTTCCAAAAGAAACATATTGCCTGACTGATTGTCAGACTCGTGACTAACTTCTATGTCTGTAGACTTCTGTTGGTCCTCATGGCTGTATTCCAACAGAATCGTGTCACCGGACTGGTTGTCGGATTCCTGAACAATTTCTATGTCCGTGGCCTCTAGAGATGGCAGTGTTTCTATATGCCCGAAATTCTCTGGAACTTGTGTTTCCATTATGCTGAGACCAAGTGGTCCTCCAGGTTGCATATATACATTAAGATTTGCCAGGACCTCAGCCATCCCTGTCTCGAAAACTTCCAAAGGATCATCTGGTCCTGCTTCAATTTCCAGTTCATTATTATAATTCTGGTCTTGTTCTTGTTCTGAATTGGCCTCTTCTTCAGGCTCTGATACGGAATTGAGTGCCTCTTCTTCAGGTTTAGAATCTCTTATCCTAACTGGACTAGCTGTCTCCGCAGGTTGGTTGCTTTCATCCTGAAGATTTGCAGACATCCTCTGGGCTAGTTCAATTCTTACAGACCTCCTGCGTTTATGGGGTTCAACCTTTGAACGGGCAGTCCTTTTTCTTTTTGGAACAGGGTTCTACTGGCTTGTCTCTGCAATTGCGAGATGTTGGATTACAGGGTTTTGCATGCTCTCTAGGGCCGCCATGAAACCATCCCAAGTTAAGTTGTATTAAACCAGGCTATGACTGATGATTAATCTAATCAATCCATGATGACTTATTACAGTTCCAGGGTGTCTAGTCCGTCTTATTCTAACAGCAGTATCATGCAGTAAAGAATTCAAAAGAGATGGCAGATTAACAATGAGTTTTTGTTTCAAGACAGCTAATAGTTTAAGTTGTCGTGGTCTTACCACATCTCGGCGTCCATCGCAGGTAAAGTATCTTTGGATAATGCTTGCTAATTCTTTCCATGGTTCTGCCAAAGAAGATGGTTGGATGCCTTTGCCTTTCCTGACTACTTGTTCACCTTTGTCTTTGCAAGTTTCCACTACGTCTTGCAGCAATACATGTTTTTGTGACCATATAGTTCTTTCTACCGGCAGCCCAGATACTTCAGCTATTACAGCGTCTGTGACTGTAATTCTTCTACCTTTCACTATGGATTCCCCATTCTGCAGATGTTGTAGAAATTCAATGGCAATTTCCTCATTCGAGGGCTAAAATCTTGTGAGATAGGATATCCACCCTGCACGGATCAGAATTTCCCTGGCTCTGTCGGAGACCTCTAACACTAAAGGTTCGCGGCGCACTGTCTTACCACCCATAATACTTGAATTCTTCCTACTATTGCAAAGGATGAGTGTAATGGAAAAATTCAGCAATACTGAAAAAACACAGCAATACTGAAAAACACAGCAACACTTAGAGCGATAGAACAACAAATTGTTGTAACAGCTAAGTGTGGTTGATATTAATTGTGTTATTTGAAGGGTTGTTAAATTGCCGCATGCCGCATGATCATGGAATCTCTTATCAGTCAATGAAATAATGATAACACATGTACAAGTGTAATGGAAGTTCTCTCCCCCTTCGAAATGAGAGGTCGCCTACGACCGAATAGACAGGAAATGGCTGTTCCGACGGCAGGATATAAGGATGAAGGGTACAGCAGTAAATGGAACAGAGTACGTAAATAAATGACAGGACAATAAGAGAGATGGATAGAGTGAAAGCGTGGTGTATAATCATATAGTAAATAACAAGAGACAAGACGCTTTGGTTGATGATAAGTTATGTGATAAGGAAAGAGGACAACAATATGTACAAAAGGAGGCTTTGCTGACAATATTCCAACTGTACACGATATGATTGAGTAAAAAACATGAACGCATGCATAAAGGTTCAAAGTAGGGAAGTGTTTAGAGGAAATAATCTCTCGGATAAAAAGATAAATGGGAAGAGGGTATTATAAGAATTGATTGAGGAAATAGAACTTCAATACCATAAGCAGATCTTCTGTTGCCAGCAGGCGTCCATAGCCTCGACAAAGTTGCTTTTTAACCCATGTGAGCCAGGATCCTCAATTTATAATTGAAAAATTCCATTGTTGTTTCTACAGAAGAGACCAGTGTGCTGGCATGGTAACCAAATAACCATACTGCCATTCACTGGGAAGTAGCAAAAGTGAGCAGGGCGGCTCGTGATGAGACCTCCTGTTCCAAGGATGTTTTAGCCATCCAATGGATCACAACCCTGGTGTGGCGGCCATAGTGGGAATGTCACATTGCTACATCCTTATGAACATGGTAGACTGGCTCTTAATGAAACCCCCTATCCTCTATCTGTAGATAAAATTTAGTTGTCATTACATATTTTTATGATAAATAGAGGGAGGCTCAGTACTCCTTAAGAGTAGGGATGGTGTAAGAAGTTGAAGCATGTCAATAATAAGAAAAATTATACCCATAATCCCATTGATAATAGACAGAGAGAATTATAACCAAGAAGAGTAGAACCAGCATGATAAATATGATTAATCAGTATCATATACAGTAGAAATCAGTACAGTAAAGTGAAATATAAATAATTGTGTCCCTTTAAATTGTTTTATGTCTATCATCAAGAAGTTGTCTTTGTCAAAGATCATAACGTTAAAAATATTCACCTGCTTTAATAAAATCCATAATTCTTATCCGCATGAAGGTACTGTACTTCAGGCCATAAAAGGAATCAAAGAAATGAGGTTGAAATGAGCTAGGAATAAGTCCATAAGAGGAAAGAGGTGTTTGTGAAATATATAAAAAATGATGATGTTCAGAACACACAAAAATTGTACAAGAAACAAAACTGTTGTTCCAAAATTGGAACAGAAAAAACAAAAGAGAGTGTTGTTCCAAAGATGGAACAACAAAATCAAAAAGTGATGTTCTAAAGATGGAACAGCGAAATCAAAAAGTGTTGTTCCGAAGATGGAACAGCAAAACCAAAAAGTGATGTTCCGAAGATGGAACAGCAAAACCAAAAAGTGTTGTTCCGAAAATGGAACGGCAAAACCAAAAAGTGTTGTTCCGAAGATGGCAGCAAAATAGGAGGAGGAAAAAAAAAAACAAATTGAATTAGCAATCCTATTTACAAAAAAAGAAATGAATTTTTACAAAGATGAAGCTGCCGAAGGATTATCTTCTATAGCAAAAACTTGCATGGTGGAGTCCTTGCGTATCTGTTGACAAAAAGATTCTCTTGTGAGTGGTCTTTGGTAGAAGCACACCCAATGCCCATTTGCTTTAAAGGAACAATCAGACCCATCAATGGTGGCCAACGTAAGAGTGCCATTGTCATGTAATTCTTTTATTTCATAGGGACCTAACCACCTAGTCTGCAATTTACCAGGGAAGTCTTGAAACCTGGAATCGTAGAGAAGGGCCCAGTCGCCCTCATGAAATGTCTTTTTCTTGATCAGAGAATCGTGCCATTTGGCTCTTTGTTGTTGAATAAGTGCAATATGTTGCAGAGCCAAACGCTGGATTTCGTCTAATTCATTTATTTGTTGTAATCTATTAATCTGGGCTTCAGTTAAATCTAGTCCCACTTCCTGGGCTGTCCTTAGTGTTTGTATCTCAAATTCTATGGGAAAAATAGGTTCCTTACCAAATACCAGTTGATATGGGGAGTATCCAGTAGTGTTCCTCCAAGTTGTGCGATATGCCCACAAGGCTTCTGGCAGTCGAGTAGCCTAGTCTCGTCTGTGCGATGAGACTATCTTCGTTAGAATTGCTTCAATTACTTTGTTGGTGCTTTCTACCTGCCCGTTCGCTTGCGAGTGGTATGGAGAGGTAATTCTGTGAATAACATGATGAATTTTTAGTGTAGCAGCAATCTTGTGGCCTACAAATTGCGGCCCTCCATCAGTGATTACTTCTCTGGGTAACCCATATCGTACAAAAATTTCGAAAATAAAGTTTATCACAGTTTCTTTTGTGGCTCTTGGTAATGCTACTGCTTCTACCCACTTAGTTACGTATTATGTTGCAACCAATATATATGATTTCTGGTTGGATGATGGGTTGATTGGCCCAACAAAATCTAATGCCCAACGCTCAAAAGGTTCTATGACCAGCTGTGGATGCAGGGGCATCTCATCAGATTGGCCAGGGCGGCCCATCCTTTAACAACTATCGCAGGCCTGCAAAATTTCTTAGCATCCTTAAAAATCGTGGGCTAGTAGTAGCCCATTTGTAAAATTTTATGGCCAATTCTGTAGTCTGCAAAATGTCCACCGCAAGGTCCATCGTGGCAATCTTTTAAGATATCATAAATTTCGTCTTCCTTGATACACCTGCGAATGTGCATATCGACCCCTGTGTGAAAAAGGTATCCTCCAATCCAGGAGAACAAAGTGTTGCGTTGTACTATCGATTTCCTTTCTCTGGGTGTCAGATGTTTAGGTAGTTTTCCCATTGCTAAATAATTCACCACATCTGCGTACCATGGTGTTTTCACGGTTACAGCAAACAGGTGTTCATCCAGAAACTGATCCTCTACTGCTATTGCGTCATCTGTTCTTAGCACTCGGGAGAGGAAATCTACCACAAGGTTTTCCTTCCCTGGTCGATCCCTTATAGTTATATCAAATTCCTGCAAAAGTAGCAACCAACGTGTCACTCTTCCATTCGTAATGGGTTTATTAGCTAAGTATTTCATAGCAGAGTGATCGGTATACATAATTACAGGGTATCCAGTTATATAGTGTCTAAATTTGTTAATAGCATAAATAACAGCTAAAAATTCCTTCTCTATTACTGTGTAATTCAATTCAGCAGGGGTTAAGTTTTTGCTAATGTAATATATAGCGTAGGGTTTCTTGTCTTCTTCTTGGCCAAGAACTGCTCCAATGGCTGTGTCTGATGCATCTGATGAAATCTGGAATGGTATATCCCAGTTCGGGCCTCGTAATACTGGTGCTGTTGATACTAGCCGTTTTAAATCTGTAAAGGCAGTGTCACATTTGTCAGTCCATATGAAATCACTGTTTCGTGTTAAGGCATATAATGGTGCAGCAATCTGTGAAAAATTCTTGATAAATCTACGATAATATCTAGCAAATCCCAGAAACTACGTACCTCTGTTTGAGTGCAAGGAGTAGCTAGTAAGAGAATTACCTGTATTTTTGCCAGATCTACCTGAATTCCAGCTGCTGAAATGTAATGACCCAAGATCAAGCCTTCTGTCAACATCATATGGCACTTTTCGTGACTTAAACATAGGCTGGTAGCAATACACCGTTCCAGAACTTTTTCCAATGTCTGTAATGCTTGCTCTAAGTCATCTCCATAGGGTGTGAAATCATCCATGTATACTTCCAATCCTTCATTTATCAAGTCTGCAAAAACACTGAGTATGGCTCTTTGGAATGTGGCAAGTGCGTTACACAATCCAAAAGGTAATACCTTGTAAGAGAATGTTCCCCACGGACAGGTAAAGGCAGTCTTATCCTAGTCTTCAGGGGCAATCTGAATTTGGTTGTAGCCATTGAAGCCATCTAAGAAAGAAAAAAATTTCTTCCCTACTAGTGTATCTAGGAACTGATCAATAAATGCAAGAGGAAAATGGTCTTGTTGCGTTGGGAACCACAACTAATGGAAAAACCCATTTACTGTCAGATATAGGATAGATAAAATTCACATCTAACAATTTTTGAAGTTCTTCTTTAACAATATCTTTTAGGTGAGGATTTAATCTACGCTGGGGTTGTCGAATGGTTCTTGCATCCTTTTCAGTGTAGATGTGATGCATGCATAGCTGAGGGTCAATCCCTTTCATATCTGAGTAATCCCAAGCGAAAGCCCCTTTATTTTTCCTAAGGACTTGAATAAGTTTTTGTTGATGGTCATCACTCAGATTACTGTTAATGTTCAAGATCTTCTCTGGCTCAATTTCGATAGGTTTGCTATTATAAACAGTGGTTATTGGTATTGTTTGGTCATTGATATCTCTCAGGAGATCTTCTTTGATTTCATTGTCAAGGACTACTTTAATCATGTGGCATTTCGAACTTGATATTGTGGTAGGATGATTGATAAAAGTATTAATGACATCGTCTTCAGTTTGGTTTTTGAATTCAAGGGCATCTACCACAGTGAATGGTGACCGAATATTTTCTGTTAAGTATGTTGCAGGTTGCTTCTTGGTTTTCATAATAGTCAAGTTTGGCTGAACAGGAGGGTATAAAGCTAAATTTTTCACATCATTCCCCGTGGTTATAGTCATACTGCCTATCCGGTAACTGATATAAGCATCAGCAGTCGCTAGCCAAGGCCTTCCTAATATTAAGGGATGTCCATCTCGCTGGTTCCTAGGGTTAATAATCAAAAAATCCGCCAGGTATTCCCAAGTGTCTACAGAGACCATCACATCTTGTAATGTTCCTTCTGGTCTAATGACTGAGCGATCAGCTAGTTCCAGTAAGGTAGTTGTATAATTTATTTATATATTATATAGTTTTCAATTAATAATTATATATATATATATATATATATATATATATATATATAGTTTTAAAAAAAAATTATTATTATTATATTAAAAAAAATTATTAATTTAATTAATTAATTAAATATTAATTAATTAATTTAAAAAAAAAAAAAAAAGAAGAAAAAGAGAAACTAGCAGAAAAATAACATGTTCAGTATGTCTTTATCAATGATGACAGTTGATCAGATAAAAAGGCAAATATGGCTAAAACAAATGGAGGCTAAGGACAATGAGAACAAAATATTGCAGAAATTTAATGCCATCATCGACAAGTTAGATCTAATGCAAAAACCAATAGTTCCTAACATGGAACAAAATCAACAAAACAATTCCGCAGATTCAGGGAACTCAGAAGAGCATCAGGAAAAAACCGATTCCCCACATCACCATGAAGATACAGATGTTTATAAACAACAAAATGTTCCATCCCCAGAATTTAACGAAACATGTGAAGCAACAAACACATCCGAAGCCACTGATATAGCGCCAAAAGATGTTAAGGCCTTCGGTGATGAAGCAGATACAGTTGTTAGGAAGGAAGCATTTGATGATGAGGAGAAGTTACATCAAACAATAATTGTTGGTAACCTACCTCTAAATCTAAAAAGGAACAAAGAAGAATCACCAGCAGTACCAGGAATAGGATCTGACCCTGTCAATATCAGATCTTGTCACTATCCACATCACCAAAAGATTGAACTCGAGAAGATGCTCCACGATCTTTTTAAAATGTGGGAAGCAAGAGCTCATCGCTTGAGAAAACCAGACATTCATCAACATTGTCCATCATTACGTATGCTTTGAGGACAAAGCATCTTAAGAGAGGGGCAATGTTATGAATATTTTATTAATTATTAGTTAGATATAGTTATATTAGGTTTTATTAAGTGAAAGGGCATGATCAAAGATCTTGCCTCTTCGCCAAGGGACACCTTGAGGCTATATTTAAACCCTAGGCGATCCCTCATTGTAATCATCTCTTATCTTTCATCATTAATAATATATATTTATCAAGTTTACCAGATTTTTTACACTCCAAAGGCTGTGATGCCAAGAATGTTGCAAGTTGTAGTTGTGAGAATATTAATGGTTGCCCCTAAGTCAACTAAAGCATTGGGAAAAGAATGGCCATTTATCTGGACTGTGACAATGGGATTTCTGGGATCCTAATATCTTTCAGGAGTCTCTTTGCCTAGTAATAAATCAGACAAAGTCCCGACAACATGGACAGTAGGGGTTATTTTTGTTTTCCTCACAGACTTCTTTATACACAATTTTTTGATAGTTTTGGCATATATTGGAATATCTTGGATAGCCTGGAAGAGGGGAATTTTTATACAAATATTCTTAAGTTCACCCAAAAGATCAAAGTCAGGATATTCAATCGGGCATGGTATCAACAATCTTTCTGGGAATGGGGGGGAAGTGGTTATGATTTGTTCAGGATTTTTTTGTCTGACTGTATCTTCCCCTTGTTTTATTTGTTGATCATCTACAGTCAGAGGCTTATTTGTGTGCGGTTCTTCAGGTTGCAAATCTTTATCCTTGTCTAGAGTGATTATGCGTCCAGATCTCAACTTAAGTTCGTTACATTCTTTCAACTCACGTTCAGGGTCCATACCCTCAATGATTTGTATTGACTGAACTGGTTTGTTGTTAGGATTTGGGTTGGGTTGAGCTGGAAGTTGCGGTCATATATTAGATTGAGGATTCTGCTACAACGTGTAAGGTGCTGGTAAAGTTGGTTGAGGTAGAGGAACTATCCCCATAAGGTTGGTTCGTAGATCTTTGCCAATTTGATTGCCAGTTCTGATTTTGTGAAGTGGAAGGGGACCATTGGGAGGAATAAGGGTTGTTCTGCCAGAATGGTGGCGGGTAAGGGGAATTTGGCCATTTATTATTATTTGGATTTGACTGATTGGGCCATGGTGGCATAAAAAATGATTGAGGCGGCAAAAAAGGTGGTTGATTCTGCCATGCTACCCCTAAATATTGCTGAGAATTATATTGCGAGGGAGGAAAGAACGAAGATGGATCGGTAGGCATACCTGTCTGACGCGCTTTCCATTGACGATGCTAGTTCAACAGATATACTGGTTCCACTTCTTCTTCCGCTTCCTTGAAGACTGCTTTTAATCTTGGGAGTGATGGCCAACTTTCCGTGGCGTGCTCTTTAGTGCATATGGCACATGTTCGTATCGTATCTAGGGGGCATTCTTTATGACTTTGCTTCTGTCTGCAACGGGGGCAGAAAATAGCCAAGTTCTGTTCTACTATAGCCTTCTTTTGCTTAGCTTGCATGACATCCAATTGTGTTGTCAGGGTCCCCAGGATATCAATCTTGAAATCCTCCAACAGATTGCTGATTTCGCTTCATGTAATGCTTCCTCTTGAGGCTTTGTTGTCTCTGGGGCGTGCATCGCATCCTGCTGGTTTCAGCCTTGTACTGCCCCTGGAACACTTGATGCACAAATCTACAATATTGTTATAGTTTTCTTGATAAATGTCACCCTTACCCATTATATTTAGTGTCTCTACCCATTGGTCTTTCATACCTTTGATCATCGTGGTTTTTAGAACATTATCAGGCAGATTTGTGTAAGGAGATCTTTGCAGATTATATTGGAAACGCTCTACATATTCTTCCAGAGTCTTGCTAGGCTTAGCTACCATTTGAAAGATTTCATCTTTTAGTTCTCTAGTTCGGCAATAATCTTGGTATTTTTTAAGGAAACATGTTTTCATTTGGTCCCAATCATTGATGGTGCCTCCACCGAGTCCCACGAACCAACGCAAAGCTGCTCCCTTCAGAGTAGAGGGGAATAGCTTCAGCTTCTGGGGGTCGGTAGTGTAGTCGTAACCCCTACATAAGACATCAAATTCGAAAAGGAATGCATCGGGATCTTCTGAAGTTAGCCCATGAAAGGTTGGAATGTTCTGTAATGGGATAGCCTTCATGGGGGCATTGACAGTTGTGTCAACAATAGGGTATTGCAATGTAGAAGTTTGAGGTTGCTGGTTATTAGCTATTTGGTCAAAAATATGCCAATATTCTTCAGGGATCTCTGGAGCTGGAGAGTTATTCCTAGGATGTCCACAAGAGGCTGGAATGGTTCTAGCAGCACTACATTGATCTGGAATATTGGGGGTCCTCTGCTCAATCACTACTTCAAGAGATCTAGGTTCTGATAATTTAATTTCAAGATTGCCTGTTTCTCCTTCTCCTTCACGGAGGTTGCAAGAATTTCCTTCTTGTGAAGGACGAGTTTGTGAATTCTCAGTATCTTGAAAACTCTGCTCAATCCCTTCAATCTTACTGTGAATCTCAGCGTTAGCTACAGATGGTGATCATGCGACTTGAAGGAAGTCAGTAGTGTAGAAATTAGCTGAATAAATCACTTATTCAATGGAGATTAACCCGATTACACATCAATTTCGAATTGCATGCATAACACATAATCTCATCTACAATTAATTGTCACATGCGGAAATAATAGAAGCAATCTCACATCAAATCAATCACACATTAACCCAGTATGTATGGGGAAAGCCTATAGCTGAAAACCCCGCAGCTATTGTGTATATTATAATGGAGAAATCATGTAACAAAACAAGTACAATACTCCTCACAAGTACTCAGTACTTTCTCATAAAGTCACACACAATCTAGCTTAATTTTGAACAAGTCACTGGTTCAAAACTCCCCGCTAATTGCCTTGCCTCTATTGCGCAATCATGGCTTGTATATGTAGAGATCCAAGGTTCGAATCCCCTTGGCTTGACTGCGCAATTGTCATGGACAATTCCTCCAAGTGTAATGCAAATCCCATGCAAAACTGATCCTCCAACTGATAGCTTTACTCACCCTTTCATCTACCTCTTCCACCGGGTTCCACCGAACCGATCATGTACTGTAGTGAATCGATGTGTTCTTGAGTTGACTAATGAGTTACTAATTAATGAATTAAATAATATTTAATTCTACCCACTCATAACTAATTGATTAGCTAGTTAAACTAATCTCAACTAGTTCAACCAAATAAAATGGCACAACTTTTCTATCTCGTTCTATTAATTCCTCCCAAACTTCTCATGACCGAAGTCCAACCGAAGTCAACCATGCAAGATGCCATCAAACCCTGTGGAACTACGTGATTCCACCGCGCTGTATGAGCCACCTCCATGACTCAACTCATGTAAGTTTAAGAGAGTAAACTACTGTTTATAGTCTAAATATTATTAAGGGTAAATAATATTTGACTTCCATATTTTTAGGAGAGGCAGTCTAAAAATAGCCTGTGACCTAAAAATATGAGTCTCGTCTATTTTTACCAACATGTCGCATGCTTCAAGAATCTCCAACTAGAATCCCCGAATCATGCTCCGTATGTCTAAAAATAGACATAGTCTAAAAATAGACGTTGCGCCAGAATTTGCCTGCGTGCCCACTTAGTGAAGGCGTCTTCATTTCACTAAGCTCCATCATCTTGCTGCATCCTCACTGGCAGGAGGTTCCGGGCAAAGAATAATTCGAGTCTCATCACGACCGAGACTCAAATTTTTCTTAAGATTTCATCAATAAAAGTCGATCATCCAAGGGTCACTTACCCTTTGTTTAGAAGGAGGAATTTTGTCTTTTCGTGTCTTCTCCCTTCTTAGTCATTCACAAAAATACAAACTATCTATTCTACTTAAACTCCTTCACGCAACTCGCTAGAAAGGAGAGTGAGCATTTTACTCGTTCGCTACATAGGTTCTTACCTTCCATTTTTAATACCCAATTCTCCCTCAACAGAAAAAAACATCAATCATACATTACTCTTTACAGAGTGGCAATACACTCCCCGGAAATGGCACCAAAATGTTGGGTGCTAACAGGTGTCTTTAAAAACTCCTAATTGCCTCACATTAATTATCAACCTAGGTAAGTCCTTTTATCTCAAGTGTGTACACAATATGTGCAAGCTATGCATACAAAGAGTAATGTTGAAATCAATCATTTCATATAGATGCAATCATAAATCTTGAAGCTTTAAAGAAAGTGATTCATCTAAGCATTATAACCCAAAACTGTGATTCATTCTTAATTCAACTAATTCAAATGATAATCAACCGAGAGAACTGAAGCATTAAACGAGCTCTTTCAGCTAGATTTGAACTATTGAACAGAAGGAAAGTATTGGAAATAACTATCTATGCTTTAAGTAATCAAAACCAGTTCTTTTAACTAGCAACTAATTCCTTAAGGAAATAAATTGGAAATGCGTATTCAAGGGAATAAATACCAGAAATCCGAATTATCAAAATTACTTCAACTGCAAAGCGGAAAAGTAGAATACACTTGCAATAAATGGAAAAGTATAATGCAAGGAACAGTAGTGAGATCCACCAGAGACCGGGCCCTTAGCCACCGACGAGTCCTGCTTAACTACTCTAGAATATTTGAATGAATAGCAACGCGAATTATATATTAATCATCATAGTCAATTGACATCACAATACGATTTCGTTGTTCAGAACTACGTTCTGTGAATTACAATTACAAATTATGCAGAAGTGAAAGATACATGACTCTTGAGAACTAGCTCTCCCTATCCCTTTATAGATAAAAGGAAAGTTAAATGTGATCCCTCAGGATAAGGGGATCCTAAGGGATCCATGACAAAATGCTATCCTCAGACAGTTCATTCGTTCTTGCGCTAATCCTTACTGATTTGTCTTCTGATTCGACCGCATTTAACGTGTCTTCTTTCCCGTGATTAGGTCCTATTGTTCCTTCTTGGGTCGTTGTTCCATCCGTTATTTTCAAAGATAAAAAGCAATGAAATTCGACTGGACGATTAAATCACATTTGATTCATTTTTCATTCATTCTTCATCAAAATCCTTTCATTATATTATTATATCATGGCACAAGATGGATAAGGAAGAGGAAAAAGGACAGTAATCAAGAGTAAATACATACCTATTGCAAAGCTCAACAATGATCTCAAGGCAATGGTAGACAATGTGGTTGTTGTGCCTACAGATCCGGATCAGAATAAAAAGTACAAGTCCGATATGGAAAAGGCCAAGAGACTTATCCTTGATGGTGTCAAGGATCATATAGTCTTCCATATAGCTGCCAAAGACACAGCCAGGCAGATATGGGAGGCCTTGTTCGTGTTGTATGAAGGAACTTCGAAGCAACGGAAGATGTACTTGGAGCAGAAGCTCCGGATGATCCAAATGCATAAGGGGAACGCCTTGTTCCATTCCTAACAAGACTTTAGGTTATCTGTGATCAGTTGGCAACCGTGGGATCTACACCATCTGCTACAACTATGGTAAGACTGGCCCTTAACACAGTCACTGAGGAGTGGCAAGTTTTTGTCCAAAGTATCTTGGGCAGGGGGACACTACCGAGTTGGGAGGCGATGTGGGAAGCTCTTCAGGAGGAGGAGCTGAGAAAAGATTTGTTCAAGTGTGTCAGTAATATCCTGTGCCTGGAACTATCATAAAAGGACTGGAAAATTATTTCGAAATGGTCGCCACAAGATTTGAAATTCGGGACTGGATCCTTTTTGTATTCAAATGTGTCTAAGTCCTAATCCCAAGAGGAGGCTCCAAAGAAATCCCTCTGTGGGTTAAATGGTGTCTCCCCACACCTAGTTGTCTTGAGAAAATGCCCAATAAAGGGGCCGCAAATGTAAGCATACAATGGGGTAGGTAAAGCAGCACATGAATGCAAAGGATGTCGAAGATCTCAATAGCCATCATATTAGATCATAGCAAAAAAACATATAAGCAAAATCTTGAGGAGAGAATACCCAAGATAGGCAATACAACTAATAGATCATGCAAAAAAGGATGAAATGTGAGATACATTTCATATACCGAGAATACCCTAGGCTATGACAGTCAGTTGTTTATGTGAGACATCGCAACATGTTGAATGCAAATACAAAGATATAATAGTATATCAGCTCAAGAAATGTGGGGGATCAAGCTCTCAACCCCTGAAAATAATAATACAACAATCCTTAAGAGGATTGGCTGAAATATATGTACAAATGGAAAATCTGCAGAAATATCAGAGTTGCTGGGCAGCAGCTGCAACTCAGAAAATAACTGGAGATGGCTGAAGATGATGCTCAATCTAAAATAGACCTCCTCCAACAGATCTCTCTAGTGATAGGCTGATCCTAACGCTGAAGATCTCACCCTCCAAAATAGTGGTGCAAACCCCCACTGCAGATACTCACTGAAATAACGTAGTCTAGAGAAGGGACTGAATTGTTGATGATGGGATATGCTTGGCCTGATGCCAAGATATGCAAATCATCTCTGAAACCTTCCTCACTAACCTTTCTAAGTAATAGAAGCTCCCTCCTCTGAAATATGAGCCAAGGAATGGTGTTGTGGAAACCTCCACTGCAACACCCAGCAACACTACGTTATACTTCAAAGTTGTGTCTCAACGCAGTTGACTAAAGGAAGTGGCTTTGGCCTTAAGCTCAGGTGTGGAGAAATGAAGTGCAATCCTTTCAAGAGGCCTCTCAAAAAGGAGAGGAAATCATAAACAGAATCCTCTAAAGCAAATGAAGATCGTAAATCAAACAACACCGAGAAAGAAAATAGTCATGCAAACCAAAATCAATACTCAATAACATGTCTTCCTATGGCCGCTTCTTCCTCCTTTTATGCAAGTGAATGTCTCTTTTCCCTGGACCCCACACATTATGGTTTCTTCCACAAGTGATCTTCCTCCCTCTCAAACTACATTGTCTTCCCAAGCAATCCACACCCTCTTAGGAAGCACTGTTGACTTGGTCAAACTTAGCCTTATCTTCATGCATTTTCCCCTTTTCACATTGGAAGGTGTAAAATAAAGCTACTCCATTTATCCCTTTCACACTATGAGGGTATTCCTACTCATGGGTCTCCTCACCCATTTTATTCACCTCCTATATGGCATGAGAAAAATTAATGTTCAAATTAGCTTCATGCTAATTTTGGAACATTACAGTCCTCCCCTCTCCAAGATTGCTTTTCCTCAAGCAAGTGAAAGGACAAAACTGAGTTATTTCTTCTCCTCTCCATGTATCATCCATGTATGATGATCTCCTCCAAGTAAACAGATGTTATATCATCAATCAAGTCTCCACATTGCTCCTCCTTAGCATGCAAGTCAGCTATCAAGTTGTCATCATGTAAAGATAAGATACTCAAGACGATAAAAAAGTGATGTCTAGAGGTCCCTTTGAGGAATGGGATCTGGAATATAATGGGAACTATTCCTCCCATATGGATCCTCCATCCCCAAGCTATTGGCCATGAAAAATGAATCACCTTCCAACTAGGCAACTCCTGAAAGCTCTCCTCCACCATTGGCTCTCGCAAAGTAGGTGGGATGAAAATTTGCATATGGTAGACAAGGAAGCCTACCCCACACTTTCCATCTCTCCACTTATGATAAGTGTAGATTTCTGGCTAATATTGAGCTGCAATAGTGTTTCCCTCAAGTGGCAAGATGAGGACTAGATCTCCAGAGATCTCTCCTCCAGCGCTGCAAATCAAGATGGCCCAAACCATTACATATATGATGAGTTGGAAGTAACCATCATATGGAGTCCATTCAACCCTATGGCTCCCCTCATAAAGAGACAAATGTATTGCTGTGGTGGCCATATCATCTCCCATGCTCCCTTTAGAACATGTACTACAAAAAATATGGAGATCTCCTCTCCCAAAGGACACATCCATTGAATGTGTCTCTCTCCCAAACATGCTCCTCAGAAAGACAGAAATAATAGAAACATATGGAGGCAAGGTGAGAATCATGCTTCCTGCCATGTGAAATAAGTGAGAAGGACAATGGTCCCTCAAATGTAACCAACACAGCTTGACTCTCAACCACCATAGAGACTGATAAAGTGTGTGGCTTTTCAACCACTTGATTGCTGCCCCAATATCTTCATAAGTATGGAGGAAGTGAATGATGTATGGTGTAGAGTGAGCATGTCCTCCATAATATAACTCCTCCCCAAGTCCTCATATGGAATGGCCATCAATCATGCTTATGGCCTCAAGTAGACCATGAAGCCTAAAAGGAAGAATGCTCCTCCTTGGAGCAACATCCTGCACATATATGGTTAAGGGATATATACAGACATCATATAAGTAATCATGTAACCAATAAACACCCTTACCATATGTTCTGCTCATACAAAGGGAGTGGCTCATAAATGAGTCTCCTCTCATCCTCAAAGAGAAAAGAGGTGGTTGTGCTAACTCTTCCAAAGAGTTATGTCTCTCCTCTATCTCCACATGATCCTTGCATCTCCTCATATGCTGATATATTTCCTCCTCAAAGCCTTCCCAAAAATACCCCTCCATGATGGTGTGGTATGCTCTCATAGAATGTGTGTGGCTGAAAAGGAAATCCACATGCGCTGCTTGTAGCAACTTCTCCTTGAGCTTTGAAGCTCTAGATAAGAAGATCCTACCATGATAGTAGATGACCCCATCTCTGACTGAATACTCCTCCTCATGCAACTGGCCATCCAATATCCTAGAAGCATGAAGATCCTTGGAATACTCCACCAACAACTGGGAACTCCAATATGGATCTATCCTCCATAGTGACAGCGCTGATGAACTATCATGAAGAACATATGTCATATGGCTGCCCTCTCCTTTGACATCTCCCATGTCAAAGATGCAAGTTGAAAGGCCGCTATCCTTCCCCTGCTGCTTCTGCCACAACGCAGAATCTGAAATGTGAGTGGGTAAAAGTGATGTTGAGAGAATGCCTCTCTCCTCCTTGAGTCTACCCAAGACTCTCAACACTGTACCCAGCTCTCCCAAGGTCTCCATCCTTCTGAAATCAATGAGTGGTTCCTCAACATGTAAAGCATCCATCCTCCTCTGCTGACCCAGTGGTCTCCCTGGTGAAATGTCTCCATGCAATGACACATCATCATCAAGAGATGACTACATATATGAATGGACAAATCTGCCCATGCTCTCACTGCGCAATCCAGTCTCCCTCCTAGGTGTAACAACCTCCAACAATGGATAGGGGTGTGTACTCCTCATCTCATGATGCTAGTTCTTCTCCCTATCTCCTCCTTGTGTCTCCATGGTTCCACACCTCCTCAACAATGGCACATGAGTTGTGCTTTGATCTCCACACATGAGATCCTGGGGACATCCTTGCAAAGATGCAAGAATCCCTCTACTTGGAGCAAGAGCTCCTTCTTCCTCTGCATGAGGCACCAGATACTCTCTAGATCTGACAGCGTTGTTGCCCTCAACCTCTGCAATATGAATGGGCAACCTCCCAATGATTGGATCCTCCTCTGAAAAGGAGATCTCCCTGCCCCTTTGTTCAAGGATGTGAGATGAAAGTCTTGCTTCTAGCAAGGCATGATGCAAGTTTCCAGCTTCGTCCATTGTTCTCTAAAGTGATTTTGAGTTTCTATGCAAGGTTTCTTTTTGAGTTTTCTTATTTGGCTCCTCCACATGTGTATCATGAATCCTCTTATCACATCTCTTCACTAATGCCTTAGTGAAACTTGCATAAGCTGAAGTGTTTACATTTTCTAAGGAAAAGGATTCAAAATTCCACCAAGCATAGGCCTTACCTCTCAAATGCAGCGCTGCGACCTTGATGACTTCTTCTTCAAAATTGGAAAGTCTCCTCCCTTCTTCTTCCCTCTCTCTCCTGGTAATGTCGGACATGTGACTGCATTGTACATCAAAGTGTGTGGTTGCATGCTCACACTCCTCATATGGAATCTAGAGTTTGTTTCAGAATCAAACTCTCTTGGAGATTCTCTACACATCTCCCTTCTTACTTCCTTGAAGTCTTCATGAATGTCCTGTACAGATTTAGGAAGAAGCTTGTAAGTCTATCCCCTTTGTCTCCTCCAGCAGATGAAGACTTTCTCCTGCTCATCTCTCTGTCTCCTTCTCGATGAGAATAGGAAATGCAGGGTCCTTCCTCTTCTATTTTCTCACCCTCCTTGGGAAGGTTCTTCATGGATCTGAAATATGATGAGATAAAACCCATCCTCTTCAATCTTCTGATCTTCTTCTGTCTTCTTGGGCTGAGACTCACAGGCTGAGCCAAGAAAGATGCTCTGATACCACTGTAATATCCCAAAATGAGAACTGTCAGCAAGGCATGACTGGAAAACGCATTTTCCAGGAATGGCTGCTACAGGAATTGAAACCAGGACCTGGATCCCTTAGATCAATGTGTCTAAGTCCTAAATCCAAGAGGAGGCTCCAAAGAAATCCCTCTAGGTGGGTTAAACAGGTCTCCCACACCTAGTTGTCTTGAGAAAATGCCAAATAAAGGGGCTGCAGCAAATGTAAGAACATACAATGGAGTAGCATCGTTACATGAATGCATAAAATGTCAGAAGATCCCAATAGCCATCATATTAGATCATAGTAGCAAAAATATACAAGATCTTGAGGAGAGAGTCACTCAAGATAGGCAATACAACCCTCAATAAATCATGTACATGAAATGTGAGATACACTGGTACACTGAGAATACCCTAGGTTATGACAGCGTAGTTTATAGGAGACACTGCAACATGTTGAATGCAAATACAAAGATATAACAGTATATAGCTCAAGAAATGTGGGGGACCAAGCTCTCAACCCCTGAAAAAAATAGTACAACAATCCTTGAAAGGATTGGCTGAAATATATACAAATGGCAAAAATGTCGGAGTTGCTGGGTAGCAGCTACAACTCAGAAAATAGCTAGAGATGGTTGAAGATGATGTACAATCTGAAATAGAC
Source organism: Pinus albicaulis (assembly GCA_034641835.2). Classification (NCBI taxonomy): domain Eukaryota; kingdom Viridiplantae; phylum Streptophyta; class Pinopsida; order Pinales; family Pinaceae; genus Pinus; species Pinus albicaulis. The sequence continues at coordinate 1,609,117,830 of CM076579.1, forward strand.
CTCCTCCAACAGATCTCTCAAGTGATAGGCTGATCCTAACACTGAAGATCTTACCTCCAAAATAATGGTGCAAACCCCCCACCGCAGATACACACTAAAATAAGGCAGTCTAGAGAAGGGACTGCGCTGTTGGTGATGGGAGATGCTTGGCCTGATGCCAAGATATGCAAATCAGCTCTGAAACCTTCCTCACTAACCTTCCTGAGGAATAGAAGCTCCCTCCTCTGAAAGATGAGCCCAGGAATGGTGTTGTGGAACCCTCCACTGCAACACCTTGCAACACTCCGTTATACTTCAGCAGAAATAATGCAATCACTGAAGGAAGTGGCTTTGGCCTTAAGCCTAGGTGTGGAGAAATGAAGTGCAATCCTTCAAGAGGCCTCTTAAGAAGGAGAGGAAATCCTAAACAGGAATCTCTCGTGCTAAACAACACTGCAACTCAACTGAACAGCTAGAGAATGCAAATAGTCTACAAGACCAATAATCAAATACTCAAAACATGTTTCTCTATGGCTGCTCCTTCCTCCTTTTATGCAAGTGAATGCCTCTTTGCCCTGGACCCCACACATTAGGGTTTCTTCCACAAGTGATCTTCCTACCTCTCAAACTGCGCTGTCTTCCCAAGCAATCCACACCCTCTTAGGCAGCACTGTTGACTTGGTCAAACTTGACCTTGTCCTCATGCATTTGCCCCTTTTCACACTGGAAGGTGCAAAATAAAGCTGCTCCATTGATCCCTTTCACACTATGAGGGATTTTATTCCTACTCATGGGTCTCCTCACCCATTTTATTCACCTCCTAGATGGCATGAGCAAAATTAATGTTCAAATTAGCTTCATGCTAATTTTGGAACATTACAGTAAACTTGACGGTAGCAGCGAGAGTGGATCGAAGAATCCAGAGGAGGAGGAGAATGCAGCCCTCGCATCGAAGGGGCAACAAGGGCAACCAAGATGCAAGAAGGACATCTCTAAGGTGAATTGTTTCAGATGTGGCGAGATGGGCCACTATGCATCACAATGTCCTTTGACGAAAAACGACAAGGATGAGAAGCATGATCCAAAGGTTGCAGCCATGAAGATCGAGGAGGATGAGTAGGCCATGAGTGCCCACGCATCTCCAGGAGGGAGATGGGGTGACATGGAACTGTAGTTCACCTTGAACTTCAGTTGGGCAAGATCCTTGAGGAACCCACCTCATGGATCATCACTTTGCTATGGAAGCCCATGATCAGTAGTAGAGAGATGAAGGACTTTTCAATGGGAGCCAAGGAGTAATGGAGAGACAAATGCAGTGTTTAGAAGCGTCAGAATATGAGCAGCGCAAAAGCAGAGAGGCAGCAGTGCATAGAGGAGAAGTGCAGTAGCTTCAACAACGCAGTGGCTTCAGAAGGCAGCGTGGGACTAACAGTGGTCAGATATTCAGCACCGAGGTGCATCCACTGAACGCTTGTTCAGTTTTTGGGTGGTTTCAATTGCTTCTGCGTCTCTCAGCAACTGAGTTGCAGTGCAGAAGTAGTGTTAGCAGTGGTAGTGCTAGCAACATAGTAGATGCAACATTGGCAGTGGTAGTGTCAAGGGCAGCAGTACAATTACAGCAGCAGCACAGTGGTTGGTGGACAGCTTGTCAGAGATCAACAGTGTAGAGGATGTTGGATAGTTTGTCAGACATCAACAGTACAGAGGATGCTTCAGGGTCAGAGCAATGTGCAGCAAGCATGTTGTTAGAGCACTTTCCTCGCTAAGAGGGAGTGTTGATTTTTTGTAGCATCAAAAGTGCTCTAAGTCTCAAAATTTGTGGAGATGCTTAGGCACATGTATTCCAAAGAACCCATAAATCGTTTGTGAAAATTCCACTCAGAATGTATTTTATTAAAATAATTAATTATTTTAACGTGACTCTAAGTTTAAAGTTAGGAAAATTAAATAATTGAAGGGTATTAATAAAACATGTGTGAATCTTCTAGAGAACATGGATGAAGTCAAGTTATAATCTTAGACGTTGATTGGAGATCTAATCTCGATCGTTGAAGTCTCAACGAGAAGGCTATAAAGGAAGGATTGAGGGTCATTTGGAAAGTCACACCAAGTGAATCTAAGTGATCTATTTTATGAAGTGAGCAATGCTTAGAGGAGAATTCGATCTAAGTGATTCCAGTGCAGTGAGGGGCAGGGATAGCTTCTAGAGAGAGATTTTCTCAGCCGGAGAATCATCAGCAGAGAGAGGCAGAGAGTGATCCAGCAGCTCTCACGCAGAGGTTGACGCCGGACCACGCAGGGCCACACAGAGGCAACACGAAGGGTGAGAAAGAGTCTGAGATTCTGCAGAAGAATCAATTTCAGAAGCCAGGAATTGGGGTGTGAGACCAAGAGGCTGAGAGCAGTGATTCTCGGCTGCAGATCGATCACCTAGCTGGGTGACGTAGTGCCTAGGGAGGCCGATGTAGGGACTGTGCAGAGGTAGCGCAGGGCCTGCCAGAGGCACTTCATCCGGTGACCGGATCAACCGGGATTTTTTCAATTATTGAGCGAGGTAAAACTCACAATATTTCTGCCAGTATTTCTCTCTCTATAACTAAATTACCTTTGTGGTATTCAGAGATGTATTCAGAATTTGCTACTACTTAATAAAATCAAACCCTTAGATATGTTGCATCTGTTTTCCCGCATTGGGTTTTTACGGGGACTTTCATCCAAAAAATACAGTCCTATGTATATATTTTTCTTTGCTCAATTTCCTTGTTTCAAAATCATAAGTAATTAAGTGTAGGTTGCTTCAGTAATTTGCTTCAATATTTCATGAAGAAATCTGAAATAATTTTGTAAAGTAATTTACAAATAGGAGAATTAAATTCAGTTGGTTGCAGTAGGATTTTGGAGATCATTTAGATCTAGGAATTTTCACATAAGAGTCTTGCTTCTTGTTGTTGTCGCTTGTTCTATGTCCTTTTGCAAAAATATCTTGTCAACCTAGGGTTTACATTTTTGTAAAGTTTTGTGCTTGAAGTTTGGGTTTCAGGCCTTCTTTCTGAAGTACTTGACTGTTCTCTGCTTTTGGGATAGTGAGTTGATTTTCAACTTGCTTATAACCCAATCTCTTCATTGCTTTGCTTTGCATTCTTGAAGTTGACCTATTTGGTGTCTTTTTTATCATTTGAGAAGAGTCTTCGTAATCTTGGTTTGGTGAAGGTTTTTGGGTTCCCTGAAATCTTTCTATTTTTCTTAATCTTTTATTCATCTCTTCAGATCAAGTTGTTCAATTTCTTGGTCTCTTTTTCACTTTAGTCTTATCATCTTGGTGATTGCTGACGATTGGTGAACTTTAGAGTCTTTTTGCTTGATTTTGATCTTGAACAGAATGATTGCTTTTGTCTTCTTGAATTTTTTATTATAAGTCATTAAAAGAAAAAGAGAAACACATTTGTTTTTTTGCCTTTCTTTTCTTTGGTTTTGTTTTTTCTTTTGTCTTTTGGCTTTCCAACAAGTGTGAAAATCTTTGTTTGAAGTTGAAATTTGCTTTGTTTGGGAGACTTTTTCTTGATATTTGTTTCTTCTTGTTTATCAAGTTTTGGCTTTTGATCTTTAAAAGAACACATTTGTTTGTTTAAGAGAAATCCATAGGATCTTGCATTTAAGCATTTTAGTATGCATTAAGGTAGTTTGCATTTTAGGCATTTTAGTCTCTTTCAATAAGTGTTGAATGTGTGAGTGTGTTTAAAAAGAGAAAAAACGGTTTTTTGCTTTCGTAGATTTCTTGTAGAACCTTGTAGAGATCACTTTTCATTGAAGAAAAAGAAGTTGCATTACATGTAGCCTAGTTTTCTATTGGTTTCTTTTTACGTCAAAAACATCACAAATTGCACTTCTGCTACTCGTGACTTAAGTAACAACCAATAAAATCAAGCGCTTAATTTAAAATGAAATAGATTTTGTTTTTATCATAGATACATCAATTAGTCTGGGGCATTTAGGGCATTGGAATAGATTTGTGGAGAGTAAACTCTGCATAGCCACTCTAAACTGAAACTTAAAAGTTGACTAAAGAGTGCAAATCCAGTATCGTTAAGTTGTTCGGGAAAGCTCCTCTAACACAGGGTAAGAGAGATACCCCCTCTCCTACTTGTTGGGTCTCACACCCACAATTGTTCCGCCCAGCCTCTGATCACGAATTGGTGACCATATTTGTTTATCCTAGGGACCGCGCAGGTGACTGCGTGGGGTAATGCCCATGGTACCTGAGACAGACGTTGCATCACTTTCATAGTACTTCTAGAGGGTGCCCTTGCGAAGCTCGGGTACTTGCACTAGCAAAGGCTATTGTCTGGAGATCAACGTAATTGTTTATGATACCTTCGTTGGTAGGCTTGGGTTGTAATTATCCCAAACTATCTTTAGAATGTCCTTATTTTCACTATCTTGTATTTTGGTGTCCGGTCCTAACAACCTGGAACGGAAATACCTGGACAATGCTTCTTTGGTTGTATTTTTAGGGACCTTTTAGTGAGCGCTCTTTGCTCCTAGATTGCCATAAGTTCTTATTTTTGAATCTTTAAAAAAGTTCTCTTAATATTTAAAGTGGTTGATCAACCAGTTCGTCGGTCTAGGAGGGGCTTCGTGGGCTTTCACCTACGAGTGTCGAACCTTCCCCTAGAAGGCGTAGGAGCAATTCTGCTAGTGGTTTTCAACCAGTATCAACAAACGCACCGGAGATTGATCCTTCTCCAGGGGCTATCACTTCACAGGGTGAACCTAGTTCAGTTCATAATTTCGACGGAAACGCTTCGGTCCTTGGTAGGGTGCTCTTCCAATCGAAAGACAAAGTTGAGATTGAAGAGGTGCTCGAGTCCCCCATGACTCCTACAAAACCTCTTCCTTCCGATCTTTCTTACGTTGTAGAGTATGTGGGTACCCCGACTCACAGGCTGGAAAGCCCTGTTCACTCTCCTTTTTTTCCGATGGCCAATGTTAGTGGCATAAGTTTGGCTACTAATACTTCTGGTGTGCAGACCCCTCCTTTAGTTTCAGGAGGGGGTGATATTCCTGTCTCTACTGCTACACCTAATACTGTAACAGTTGGCTCTACCTCCATTCTGGGTTTGAGTGGGGGGCACCCAACCTTCCGCCCCTTTCACTGGTGCATATCCTTTTGGGATGCCATCCAGTGGGATTCCTTCATTTCCTTCAACCTTCCCATATGTTGTTTCCACGTCAATGACTTCTATGCCAAGTGGCTCAACATATTTTCAAGGTTTTGCTTTTGGAAGCAATCATATCCCTCCTTCCAATCCATCTTTGAACATAGGATCAATTCCTTTCTCTGGACAGGCTCAGAATGCTAATCCTTCCCAAAGGAGTCAACGATGGGCAAATCCTTCTCTTAGTGGTTTAGGGGCTGGAAACTTATCCCATTTATTTGGTCAACAAGGGAGTATGCCCTTCCCTTTTGTCGAGACCTCACAGGTCTTTCCTCCTTTAGCTAGTGCATGGAATCCTTATCAGGGGCTTTCCCGTTCTTTTAATGTTCTGCTAGGAGGAAATCACCTTATGTATGGTCAACATGTAGCAAGGGGGGATGGATACCCTCCGATTACTTCTAGGCCACCAGGATTTCCTTATGGTCCAAGTTCTTCTACGAGTAACCCATGGCAACCTGGTGCCTCTCAAAATCCAGGAAACTATTTTTCTAATGTCGGAAATTCCACTCTTGGTGGGTGGAATTCTCTGATTCCTCAGTGCTTACCATTTCTAAAAACTTTGAACTTGTCAGATCTTTCGAAGTTGACAAATGATTTGATCCTTTACAATCCAGTTTGGCCCCCAATCCCCACCAAACTTCCATCTGATATTCTGAAATTTGAAGGGGAGTTGTAATATTCCCAATTAGCAATAGCTAATTGGAAATATTAATTTTGATTACTTTTACTTTAATAAGTTAAATTAGAAATAAAGTGGGTGAAGGGGACACTTACTCACACTTAGAATAAAAGAGTATTTCCTAAAGTCACTTGAGGAGCATGATTAATTGGCAGCGTGGGGCCTAGAGGCCAAGTGGCAGCGCAGGAAAAAGGGATAGCGTGGGCAATGTGGGACCAAGCCAGCGCAGAGAGAGATGGACAGTGTGGCTCCAAGGGACAACTCAGTTAATGGTGGGGCCTAGGTGAGAGCAAGGCTTTCCAAGCATAAAAAGGGAGAGGGTCTCTTCATTTGGATTCATTCTGATTATGCATCTTTGATATTTGTCTTTTGACATTGAACACGCTTGCTGTTTAGCGAAGTCTGCACGTATTGTTCAGTACACTGGGTGTCTCCGTGCGGAGATCCCAACCTCAACTTCGGGAGACTTCAAGTGCTTGCTCGAGTGAGGAGTTCCATCTTGTTTTGCCGGAGACGATAGCAGCATCCACAGTTGGGAGCATTCCTTGGAAGAGATAGTGCAGTCAGTGAGAGGGAGGACGCAGTCTTGGATAGAGGGGGTTCCGGATTGAGGGTTTATCACGAGATTCAACCCAGAGGAGTTGGAGAGGGATCAACCCTTCCATATTCTATCATTTTGACAGAGACGAAGGCCATCATTTGCATCAGAGCATTTAGGGGCAGTGTTTCTCCTTGGGGGATAGCGTAGTGCCTCAAGGGAGGTATTTTCGAGGGGTCAGCCATTTCCAGAAAGCTCTATGGGCTTTTTTGGGTTTTGTGTGGAGAGGCCATTTCTGAAGTTTCATAATTTTCCGAGGAGGGGAACAATCCCAAATCAACCTTTCATTCCAGCAGTAGTAGTAGCAGCGCCAGCCATAGTTATCAAAACCGGCCGGTTTGAACCGGTAACCAGTCAAACCGGCTGGTCAGCTGAGCCCCCGGTCAGAACCGCTCATGCAACCGGGTTTGGAGGAGGGTCTCCCCTGTTTTGGCCAGTTAACTGGACTTAACCGGCCGGTTAGGTATGGAACAGTCCGGTTAATGCATAAACCAGCCGGTTCCGTACCTAACTGGCTGGTTAGGTGCTCTTTCCCTACGCGAACCCACGCACGGCCATAAATGGGTTTTAGGGCTGATCCAAAATTGCAGATTTTTTTTAATCAAGTGTTTGTGCACAACAACATTTGTTTTAAAAAAAATAAAAATAACCTTGCAGATTTTTTACCCAACCCCCTCTGTTCTCTCACCCCACTCTGCCTTCGATTCCCAAATTCTCCTCACGTAAAAAAAAATTCGGTGAAGATCGCAGAAAAAATTCAGGAGATAAGAAGAGGTCGAGGAAGACTTTCAAGATCACTGTTTGGGTTATTTTTTTAAGTTCATCATTAAAGACATACCTGTGGAGAAAATAGTGAACAATCATAGCTCGAAAAGGCACAAAATTCTGTTTTAAATTGCAGACTTCAGTCCTGTGGTGGCTCAGATTTGTCAAGCTCAAATTATATTACAGTTTTCTAAAGATCATTGCAGACCTGTGGAACTGCAAATTTCGGATTACAGTGACCTGTGACAAAGTCTTGTGGGCAGTGTCTTTAGAGACCTCGGAACACCCTCCTACCTCGAAACTGTGGTTAGTGTTGAGGCTAAACTTTTGTGTTGGAAAACTCTGATTGTTGGCAATTGAAGAAGCGTCTAAATTAACCCGGTGTGACCTTATTAACCCAGCGTCTAAATTCACGGGTGCTATCCACGTCAGAGCTGCCGGTGCTGTGCCACAGCAATAAACCAAGTGCGTCTATTTAAAAAAAATAAAATTACGTTTTAAAAAAAATAAAAAATTGTGAACAGGTGTGACGGTTGGCAAGGATCCACGTTTAATTCTGCGTGAAACAGTGACTTGTCAAACGAGACTTGTCAAACGAGCTGTGTATTAAATTACGTTTTTATCGTGAAACAGTGACTTGTCAAACGAGACTTGTCAAACGAGCACGGTTATCGTTGCCCTCACTTATCAAACGAGCACGGTTAAAAAAATATAGTTTTCATATATCATATATCATATATCATATGATATAAATCATATCATAAATCATATCATATATCATATGATATAAAAAATATAGTTTTTTTTTGAAATTATATAAATCATATATCATATAGTTTTCAATTGGTCATTATATAAATATATATTGTAATTATATACTTATTTATATATTATATAGTTTTCAAATTGATAATTATATATATATTTATAATTATATAATTTATTTATATTATATAATTTTCAATTAATAATTATATATATATATATAATTATATAATTTTAAAAAGAAAATTATTATTATTATTATTAATTTAATTAATTAATTAATTAAATATTAATTAATTAATTTTAAAGAAAGAAAAAGAAAAACTAGCAGAAAAATACTCTCCACCTCATACACGTTCAATGTCTTCTTCGATGTCGATGGCTGAATTCCAGAAGAAATTGGTAGATCTCGAGAAACAGATCAATAACAATTCCGAAGAATTCGGAAGAAGATTAGTCGACCTTGAAGGCACAGTTGCAGGGCATTCCAACGACATCAAAAGGGTTCATGATACAACAAATCGAATAGAAAGACAAATGTGGCTAAATCATCACGAGGCCACAGAAAAGCTTAACGAAGCAATGAACAAGATGACAGAGCATAACGAAGTAATGAACAATATGACAGTACTCTTCAATAAGCTAAATGATAAAATAGATAAGTTAAGTCAGACACAATCCCCAACATCTCTTAACAGGGAACCAAATCAACAAAACAATTCCACAGATTCAGGGAACTCGGAAGAGCATCAGGAAAAAACCGATTCCCCACATCATCAAGAAGATAGTAATGCAGATTTTCAAAATAAGCAGCTCTGGAACGCATTCGCTAATCAATATCCCCTTCTTGTTCCACCATTAGCATATCAGCGCAAAGCCAAGATCGACCTACCCAAATTTGATGGTAATGAAAAAAATAACGTTGCATGGCTTAATAAAGCAGAAGAATATTTTGAGATTTATGACATTACTAGTGATGACGAAAAAATTAAACATGCTTCCATGAAAATGGAAGGAGAAGCCTATAATTGGTATATGTGGTGGAAAAAGACGACGCTCGCTATCAGTTGGAGGAAATTTAAGGATGCATTCTTCAAAAGGTTTCAAGGCATAAAAGAAGAAAAATTCTTTTCAACGTTTATCAAATTACGCCAAAAAGGAGATGTGGATGAGTACACTCGAGAATGGGAGACCTTGGCAACACGAGTACCGGGATTGTCGGAATCTCGTCTAATCCAGTCTTACATCTCAGGACTTAAAATCCACATACAGGAAGAGCTAGAACTACATGAAATTACGTCCGTAGAAGTAGCAAGGCAAAAAGCAAAAGCTGCTGAAAAGAAATTTGAAAGATTATCAAAACCAAAAAAAGTATATTCGAGGCAACCCGGTTTCCTCCAATCGAAAATATAGATGATGAAGCGATTTGTCGGTGTTAGCATTGTCAGATTTTACACAGCCCTTTGTCTTGAAGTGTGATGCATTAGGGGAGGGGATAGGCACAGTTTTGATGCAGGGGGGCCATCCCATAGCTTTCGAGAGCTAGAAGCTATTTCCACATGAGAGGTTGTATGCTATATACGACAACGAGATGTTGGCCATCATGCATGCTTTGGCCAAGTTTCGGCAGTACCTGGTAGGGAACAGATTCAGGGTGAGGACGGATCACAACAGCCTCCGATACTTTCTAGAGCAGAAGCAGTTGCAAGAGAGGCAGCAAAAGTGGGTCAGCAAGATCTAGGTTTATGACTTTGACATCGAGTATGTCAAGGAGAAGAACAACGTTGTGGCAAATGCACTTTCACGCAGACTAGCAGCGTTGTCCTTGATGAGTTTAGGGACGGACTAGAGGGCTCAACTTCTGGTAGAGTACTCTAAGGACAGTTTTGCTTGTGAGGTTTTGGACGAGCAGGTTACAGATGACAGGTACCGGGTGATGGATGAGGTGATCTACTACAGAGACAGGGTCTTCTTGACTGAGAGCTCCAAGCTCAAGGAGAAGATATTGCATGCCTCACTTGACTCACCGCTATCAAGCCACCAGGGGTTCACCAAGACCTATCGGGCCATCAGAGAGAGGTTCTCATGGAAGGGCGTCAAGGAGGACGTACTCCGACATGTCAGGGAGTGCGAAGTTTTCCAGTGCAACAGGGGGAGATGAACCATCCGGCCGTCTCACTGCAGCATCTTCCCATACCTGAGGGGAAGTGGGAGAGCATCTCGATGGATTTCATGGTTTTAGCAGGAGCTTTTTCGTTTGTTGGGCACTGAGTTGACTCCGAGTACTAGTTACCACCAACAGATGGACAAGCAGACAGAGATAGTGAACAAGTAGCTGGAAGGCTACTTGCGTAACTATGTCAGCGGGCAACAGAAGGCATGGTTACGGTGGTTGCACTTGGGGGAGTACTGCTACAACACCACTTATCATATGTCCATCGGTATGTCACCATTTTATGCTTTATATGGGAATCATGCTTTATCTTTTGTTGACATGATGTTTGGTGCTAGTAAGGCCCCTAGGGCCAAGGATTGGATCCAGGAGAGTCGGGACATACTCCAAGCTCTCAAGGACAACATGGCTTCAGCACAGAATCGACAGAAGTTATATGCCGACAAGGGACGGATTGAGAGGCAGTTCGAGGTAGGGGACTTGGTCTACCTACGGTTGCAGCGATATTAACAATCCACGCTGAAGCAGAAGGGGGCTGAAAAGCTCAAGCCCCGTTTTTATGGACGATACAAGGTGACACGCAGAGTTGGGGAGGTTGCATATGAGTTGGAGCTGCCCACCGGTAGCCGAATTCATAACATTTTTCATGTGTCATGCCTGAAAAAGGCACTAGCACAACAGGTGACTGCAATGGAGGAGCTTCCACCCACAGATGATGAGGGGCATCTGGTACTACAGCCGGAGGCCATTATTGACACCAGGGAGAGGCAATTGCGGAGCAGGACAGTCAGGGAGTACCTGGTGAGATGGAGGAATCTACCGGATGAGGATGCCACCTGGGAGAGTGAGAAGATATTGCAGCATCCATCATTGTAGTTGCTTGAGGACAAGCAATGTTTTGTCGGGGAGGACTGTAATATTCCCAATTAACAATAGCTAATTGGAAATATTAATTTTGATTACTTTTACTTTAATAAGTTAAATTAGAAATAAAGTGGGTGAAGGGGACACTTACTCACACTTAGGATAAAAGAGTATTTCCTAAAGTCACTTGAGGAGCATGATTAATTGGCAACGTGGGACTTAGAGGCCAAGTGGCAGTGCAGGAAAAAGGGACAGCGTGGGCAGTGTGGGACCAAGCCAGCGCAGAGAGAGATGGACAGCGTGGCTCCAAGGGACAGCACAGTTAATGGTGGGGCCTAGGTGAGAGCAAGGCTCTCCAAGCATTAAAAGGGAGAGGGTCTCTTCATTTGGATTCATTCTGATTATGCATCTTTGAGATTTGTCTTTTGACATTGAGCACGCTTGTTGTTTAGCAAAGTCTACATGTATTGTTTAGTACATCGGGTGTCTTCATTCGAAGATCCCAACCTCAGCCCCGGGAGACTTCGAGTGCTTGCTCGGGTGAGGAGTTCCATCTTGTTTTACCAGAGAGGATAGCAACATCCACAATTGGGAGCATTCCTTGGAAGAGACAGCGCAGTCAGTGAGAGGGAGGACGCAGTCTTGGATAGAGGTGGTTCCGGATTGAGGGTTTATCACAGGATTCAGCCCAGAAGAGTTGGAGAGGAATCAGCCCTTCCATATTCTATCATTTTGACAGAGAGGGAGGCCATCATTTGCATCAGAGCATTCAGGGGAAGCGTTTCTCTTGGGGAATAGCGTAGTGCCTCAAGGGAGGTATTTTTGAGGGTCAGCCATTTCCAGAAAGCTCTCTGGGCTCTTCTGGGTTTTGTGTGGAGAGGCCATTTCCAGAGTTTCATAATTTTCCGAGGGGAACCGCCCCAAATCATCCTCTCATTCCAATAGTAGCAGCAGCAGTACCAGCAGCATTAGAGATTACGCAGTCTTGAGTTAGCAGCCATTTCGGGTCATATCCTGAGAGTATTTCTACGCTTGCCCAGTGCAAGCCAAGGTGCCATCACTCTAATCACCTTTGTACTCATTTCTATCTTTCAGTATTAATAAAATGGCTCAGCGTTTTTCATATTGGTTATTATTCATGTGATATCTCTCTAGTTGTTGTTTGTCTTTGTTTATGTGCTTTATATTGCTGTTTATTTCCATTCGGGACATTACAGTAAACAAAAGATTGTTAGCACAAGATATTGCGAGATATAGAAATGCCTTTGAGATAATCAAATTTAGGAATCAAAACATTGAAACATATCTTGCCAAAACTCCACAATTAGTAATTAGCTTGGAAAATGTGAACAAGGAAATGATAAATGCCAAATGTGAAATTAGACTTGAAACATAAAAAGAAAGCACTTGTTAAAAGAATTACAATAATTGCTTTTGTAATAAACTTTGCATATGGAAACTCAAGACCATCAAGAGAAAAGTAAAGTAAATATGATGGATAGTGCTGTTGGTTAATTTTATTATTAGTTACCTCTACAACAAGATTGTAAATGAACTTTTCAATCCTCAGACCTCACCCTCGTCCAAAGATATGGATCCCACAGTGAGGAGTCAATAGAGGAGTAGAGCGTCCCTGAGATGTCTATAAAACGAACTTAAGTTGTAGGTTGATTTTAGAGATGCAAATTAGTACTAAAATGCCTGCTTTAGTGAATCCAAAGAAAAATATTGATATCAACGCTTAAAAATTAGAGGTAATGCTCATGTAAATGGTACCAAAATCTTCAATGGAAAGTGAAAGTGAAAATTAGCTCAATTTAGCTCCACAAGTTCCAAATAGATTGCTTGCAAGGAAATGAAATAGATATCAAATTGTTTCAAATGAAGTGACACAAGAATGTTTAAGAGACATCAACAATAATCAAAATGGCACATAAACATGAGTTGACAATAAGATGAAACAATGTATTCAAGAGACATGTGAAACCAATTAGATGGATAAATAAACTAGTCTAGTTTTGCCAAATAAATGTAAAGTACATGTTTTCTCAAAAGAAATATTGCATGTGTTGTAGTAGATAGCACAATACAAGTTTTCAAGAAATTGAAATGGCAAACCAAACTCAATTTACACAAAATGAAAGTAGATATGAGTATTATGTTAAAAGACTAATAATGCATGAATGAGATTAGCAAAAGAGAATTAGAGAAACTAAACTAAAGAGATTAGTCCACCCACAAGTAAAGGTCATCCCTCTAAATGAGGGGGTGGGATACCGTGGGAGAAACTCCCAAGCTCCCTCAAGAAAAAAGAGTTTTTTTTATTAAAGTAATTTTACAATGAAGAAAGTCTTCCTTCTAGAGAGACAAGGCTTCTAATGGTGAAAAAATAAAACCTCTTGTAGGGGAAACAATGAAAAACATTTTGCCAATACTTTCAGAATGAATTACAAGAGGAGAATCTCCCAAAGAGAGTCTCAAAATTCTCCCAACAAGGGAGATAAGAAGACTTGTTCAAGACACTGTTATGACAAAATTTTAGGGCAGTGTGTTGCACAAGAAGGAAAGAAGTGCCTCTTCCCAAGAATTTCACGTCCTAGGAGAGAAGGAAGGGTTGCCTTTTGTAGCTCACGGCCAGCTACGAAGAGGAAGCTCTAAGAGGTCATGGTCTATCCAAAAAAGGCTCCAAATCAGTGCTTAAATGTCTGCGATAAAAGGCTAGGAGATTTCAAGCATGCCTTCCTTAAGCCTGCCAAAACAAAATGTGAGAAAAACCCTTCAGCAAAGTCTGATATTTCTGCAAAACAACCCCAAAAATCAGTGATATATAACCCTTATATCAGCTCTTAAACTTCTGCAAAATATCACCAAAGTGAGTGAGAAATAGTGAGAGAGAATGTGCAAAATTATTCACAAATAGTATACAAGGTTTTTATCAAGGTTTTAAAGTATAGCTTATATCCTTGAATAATCAACCATATGCTCTATGCTAGCTGATATATACCAATAAGAGCTCAAAATAGGTTTTGGAAAAATTAGTTTTGAAGTAGGTTGTTATCACAACTCAAGTCTTGGGAGAAACTCTGTATAAGAATCTAAAGGATGAAGACTTAGGGAAGAACAAATATGTGAAATGCTTCCACTTTATCCTCAAGAGTGGGATAATCCAAACTAGGATGTCTCATCACGCTTGAGCTATGATCTGCAAAATTTTCTACACAGGCTCAACGCGATTTATTAGTTTCCATAAGAGATTAGATAATAAAATGAAAAGGATATCCTAGCAATTCCACCAAAAATTAACTAAGATGTCCCATTCTAGATTAACTCTCTAATCCCAATGCTAGTGAAAGGTAGCTCAGCACTAGTAAATCAATGAAGCTAACGAAAAATAACAAACGGAAATTAGATCAAGTATAACATAAGCATATAATCACAAAATCATACCATCAAAGTGTAGTCAAGAGATCACATATGAACTCCAAAGTCTTGTTATTTCATTGAAAGTTGAGTATACAAAGTGGTAGAACCTCCCCAGGCACAAGAGCTCGTTTTCTGAATACAATATGAGAGCCTAGTTGGGAGCAAATCCCAATGAAAAACCAAATGCTAAGTGATGAGAGGGAGGAGATCACAAGGTAAATTCGAATTTGATAAGTGAGACTTCAATGCCAAGTGTAAAAATCGGATTCTGACAAGTGGACATCATTTTCTTCTTCCCTTATGTGCCAAATTCGAATTTTATGATGGAATGACAAGTGTATATCAGTGGTAACCCATATGGGGACAATTTCCCACAAAAAACTCCACCAAATATTCTCCCAAATCCTCCCAAATGTGCATTAACTTCGCAAATTCGAATTTTCAAGTAAGCAGCGCTCATTTAATGCCAGAAATTCGATTTTATTTGAGCACATGTCATTTCCTTGATTTTAAGAATCCACGTCACCTTGGGGCTTCACTTTCACTCCTCCATAATTTTCCACCTCATTGCCACCTCATTTAACATGTGTGGATATTTATTTTTCTTCATTTATTTAAATTATGGCTTAATTGATTGTCAGGTTTCCCACTAAACTTAAGAAAAATGGGTTTTGAGGGTTCAAAACACATTTTTAACCCCTCAAAGTGTGTCATAGACTATAGTAGAAAGTTGAGGGTGAAAGGAGTAATTTTGATTACTCATACCCCATACAACTACTCTAGACAACACTTATTACAATTCAATTACAATTTTTATTGCAATCTTTAAACTGCGGGAAATCTAAAAAATTAAAAAATCACTACCTGGACCTAACCAAATTCCACGAAAATTTTTTGTGATCTAGTATGGTAATATACATTGACTCTAGACACTAGGACTCACCCAAAGCCTCACCATCAAGCCATACTCCGACTTTGAGGTAAAATTGGAGGAAAGAACTCAATTATTTATCAAGTCCTGATAGGGAGATGATAATTAACCGAGTGAAAAAAAACTCCCAGAGTAATACTCACTTATTGGCAAGGTCTCAAACTACATAGGCCTGTTAGAGACTCAACACTGACTCAAATTCATCATTACTAACATCACTTATTACAACTCCCCGTAGGGCGTGGAATCTGGGTACAAGTGAATGATAAGAAGAAAAAGTAGAGTTTGAAAACTTTGTTGAACTGATGTTATCTGATGGTACAAATGTCTTTTGGTTCATCCTGGGGAATGGAATCTTCTCATTATCATCAAGTGTCACTACAGTGGTCAACACCTCCAAAAGCCAAGGTCAGTCAGCCCCTCCTAGAAGCCTCCTCGGTCATTATAAAAAGGGGCTCATTCTCTCTTCAATGGCAAGCATTTGAACATTGATCTTAAGCAAAATACTCTGAAATATCTCTACGGCCAGGTGTAGTGTAGCTTATCTAACAAGAGGTCGAGGTTCTGAAGGGTTATGGGATTCATTGTTACATTTTTTGGTTATGGTTTTCGTTGTAGTATAGTGCAATGAAACAGAGACGTGAATGTGATCAGAAACCTTTGTGAGATCAAGCAAATCTTTGTGGAGGCTAAGGCTTCTTGTGCCTACAAAATTTATTTGTTAATCTGATTTTGTGTGCAGGCTTGTCTGAGATTTTCAACCCTCTTAGAGCACAAACTGGTGGCATATCGTGACACAAAGTTATTTGAATTTTCCATCCTCTGTGGTAGGGCAAGACAGTGCAAAATTTGTGGCAGGATTTTGGAATTTTGATGCACAAGTTCCTGAAACTAATACAGATCCTTTTAATCTAGTTACTCAGTTCATCAAGCACGAAAGTTTGAGTCACTGTGGCTTGGATAGTCGGCTCTTTTTAGCCCACTGAGGCACATATATTGCTAAGGGTTTTGGTCCTTTTTTAAGGTTTAAATTGGTTATCTGAGGGTTTCTTGTTGGGTCATCTGTGGAAGATCTTCAGCCCCTTCAAGACTACTACACCGAGACCTATTCTGAAGCGTACTTCTAAGAACAAATTGCTGTTGGGGTTACTATGCACATTTTGGTCCTTTCTTGATTGAGTCTGTGTAACATCTTTTCAAGAAGACTAGGAACATCATTTTGAGGTCTTTGTGAGCCCTTCTCTGAAGTATTAGGGCTGGTTGTTGAGGACTTATTTTTCAACCCTGTGGTAAGGCAATACTTGGTGTTCATTGATAAATTTTGTATGATCAGAAACCTACATGCACAAGAGACAGATCTGAGGAGACTTAGCACTTTGTGATGTATCTCTGCGGCCTATCTCTATAGTGAAGAAACAAGGTATATACAGTACACCTAGGGTTTGATCTTAAGATCTATTTAGCCTTCCAAGGATGTAATTTTTACAGATCTGTTATGTATTATTGTGGGCACCTCTACTCGCATTCTTTTATTTTGGTTTGGTCAGAATATATGATGAATGTCTGAAGCAAACAATGATGGTCGAATTTCTTAATATCTTGACTCATTTTTTATGCAAATTTTGAGCCTATTCAAAGCCTTGCAATGATTCAAGTCATATCTAATCTCTTTAAAGGTCGCATCTGTAGCATATGTTCAGAGAATTTCTATGGATAGTCTTTAGACCCTGTTTGTTTGTTTTGTGCAAATCTTCTAGACACAGATCCAAGCCCTTCAGTAAGCTCAGATTCAGGCAGAAGTAAAGGCACCTCTGTAATCTGGTTAAGGGTTTTGGCTTCGAAATCACTGAACAACTGTTCTTACCTTTGAAAACATTATCTTTGAATGATGTGAGCTAGATTCAAGCCATGCATATGACCTCTTCATGTAGTCTGGCCAAAGGTCTGTTGGGCACATACTGACAGAGAAAGTTAAAGCAGATTCAAAGGTCAAATCTGTAGCAGACATCTTCAGGCATCTGCTTGTCATCTTCAGCACACACGTAGTAGTTCTGTTGTTGAGAAAGGACTGTGCATCCAAGGTATATATCAGCAAGCTTGAGGTATTTTGAGTCTCCCATTTTGGTATGTCAGAGCATGCTTAAGGACTGAAGCACTGGTGGGATAATTGATGATGCTAGTATCAGGTTGCTGAGTGCGTTGATATTACTTGTATGCTGATAGTGTGAGCTAATGAGCAGAGAAGTGTTATGTGAGGGGATTTTGCAGGGTTTCCAACAATATATTGTTGTGTAAGTTAAGTCTGACTTGTATGTTGATAGTAGCTAATAGCTATTATGTGCTGCCATGTTACTACTACAGTGTTGATTAGTATACAGAGATGTGTTTGATGATCTAGCGTTTGTGCCTGAGTCCACTCCCATTAACAGTTAATGTATCATTCAGCAGCATTGATGTGCTAAGCAGAGTTGACCTTGTTTGTTGCTTGGATCTGGGATTGTTGATCAGTGCTAGGGTTTCACAGGTATTATATTACAGACACCAGATTGGTTATGGACTATCGAGCAGACTTGTATTATGAGTAGAGTTATTGTTATTGTTGAGCAGTATTATTGGACTAAGTGAGCAGAGGATATGTGCCAAGGTTTGCAGTGCTATATGTTTGATGACAGGATGATGTAACTTGTGCAGAAGTGAACTGAATTTTTATGAACCTAGGGTTTGATATTTTGTGCAGAAGCTGATTTGATTGTATTGTAGTTGTTTTTGTATTTTATTTGAGCACAGGTGGATCCAGCTTGAAAATGAGATGAAATCACAATTCACTGAGGTAAATTGAAGGGTGGCAGGGTGGTGCAAGGCAAGAGATTGGAGTCTCCTTCAGGTCGGAGCCTGAGAACACTTCAGGGTGGTAGGGTGGTGCTAGGGCAGGTTGGAGCTTGTGCGAGGTGTTGGAGCATCTTTTTAGTTGAAGCTAATAAAACCACGAAGTTGGAGCATCCTTCCAGTTGAAGCTGGGAAATCAAGGCGTTGGAGCATCCTTCCAATTGGAGCTGGGAAATCAAGGCATTGGAGCTGGTAGATCAGGGCATTCAAGCATCCTTCCAGTTGAAGTTGGTAAATCAGGGGGTTGGAGCCTCCTTCAGTTGATGTTGAGAATCTTAGTTGGAGCTTCCTTCTTAAATACCTATATTAAGAAGCATTCAATGGTTTTTCTCCTGGAAGGGTTTCCACCAAAAAAACTCTTGTCCACTGTCTTGGATGTTGTGCATTGTCGAATGGTGTTGTTATCTATTCATGTAATGTGATGCTAACTTATGTTTTTAATCTAATGCTAATAATAATCAATGCTCTATAAAGTTTAAATTAACTAATTTAAGTGAAACATTGATTCACCCCCTTCTCAGTATTTCCAACATACACTCATACTCAGCAACAATAGCAAACAATAAACATTCCCAGCCATAAAAACCCACAGACTTATAAACGTAATTAGATCTATCACCATCAGTTAACAGGGTAGATCTAGCAGAACGTTTTGTTAATAATTAGCCTTGCAATTTGAGATATACTCAAAAGGTGCCATACCACCAGAGAAAAGAAATTACGCTCACGAGTATTTAGAGAATATCTCATTTAGTGGAAGAACCTACCGAAAGAATATGTCTCTTGGGAAACAGAGAAATTTTATCAACAACATTCTTCATTACCCATGCTTTGAGGACAAAGCATTTCTCAAAGGGGAAGGCAATGTTACATATATAAAGAATAAAAAAACAAAAAAATAATAATAATAACAACAAAATAATAGATTATAAATTATAATAACAACATTAATTGAAAAGTCATGATATGAAAAGACACAACTCCTTTAAATAGGCACCCACTCAGATTATTTATATGGGGCCCATCCATGTAATCAGTTCATTCATATTCATTTTTATAAAATATTATATATTTTATTGGGCATTTAAATATTATTGTGCATCACGCAACCATAAAACTTGCTGAGAATCCAGTTTTTCATTCCAAAACAAAGCATGTTGACACCAAGTACCATTATATCAAGACACTCATCACAAAGGGGATCATCAAACCACATTGTCCTTCTGAAGATCAGATTTCCAATATCTTCACAAAACCCCTTGGGAAAATAAAATTTACTAAATTCAGAACTGAACTCAAATGTACTTTTCAATCAAATGGGAAATTGTTAGCCATGATGACCCTACAGTCCTTAGTCTTTTCCTAGGATGATTATTTCTAGAATAAATGCTTTTAGACGGACCCATTTCTAGGTATAGAAAATTCTATTTCCCACCCCGGTTTTCAATTTTCACCTTATTACTCCAAAATAATTAAATGCCCTTTCCCATATCCATACATTTAATAACTGGAAAATAAATTTTGCTGAAAACACAAATTCTGGAAATTTTTCAGAATGCTGTAAATGCAGAAATAAAATAACAGCAGTAACAAACAATCATTCAACACATCATAACTCAGTATTTTTTGTCAAGGTGACCCTGGAAAAACCCCCTACAACTCTTGGGGAAAACCAGTTTGAGAGCTCCTTCTTATTTCTGAAAAATGCTTTTTACAGTGAGAGAAATATTCAGAAAAATCAGCAAGTAAACTTTTACAACTTATCTCTTTTCGTGCTTAACCACCGCCTCGGAAAACGTGCAGACAGTAAAACTGAACCAGCAATAAATGCTGTGCGTATTTCCTTGAAAAACGTGCCCAGAAATTACAGCATTAATTTCTGCTGTACGACCTCCTCTTTTTGCGTGCAAAACAGCAATAAATGCTGCTGTACGGCCTCCTTGGAATGCGTGCAGCTGTATTAAATGCTGCTGTACGGAAATCTACCTCGATTTTTGTGCCAGCAATCAGCTACAGGCTGTACGGCCTGTCTAGAAAAGCGTGCAGCAAAAAACAACAGCTTCTCCCTCGAAATCTGTGCCCAGAAAATGGTACGGCTGCCTTGGAAAACGTGCCACAAGTTGTTGTATGGATTCTGCCTTGGAAATCGTGCCAAATATGCCTTGAAATGTGTGCAAACTCTGCTGTACGGTCTTGCTGAAATATGGCCTTGGAATGTGTGCCAAGCTGCTGCCTCCTTCTCCTCACTGCTCAGAAATCTCCCTTGCTCTCTTGCTCTCCTTCTCCCAATCTGCTCATGAAAGAATGAATGACCTTTTTCCTCCTTTTCCTCCTTTAACCTAACCCTAAGTGACTTTTGGGGAATCCCTAAATCCAATGGCTGAGATAGATTGAGATCTAGGGCCGAGATTAAATGCTCATTTAAATCTCACTTTCTATTTTTTAATTCACCCCACTTTAATAAAGACCCACTTAGTCTTTTATTTCCAAAGTCACTTTTTCCCTTTCTAATTTTATATTGACTTTATTAAAGTCACTTTAAAATTAGACTTGACTTTATAACTTTATAAAGTCACTTTAGTAACTTTATCACTTAAGTCACTTTTAAATTAGATTTAACTTTATAAAAAAAATTATAAAGTTACTTTAGGAGAAAAATTAAATTCTTTTGGACACTTTTCCCTAGGCCAAAGATCAAAGCCTTAGGGAACCACCTGTCCTCCGGTACCAAATTTCAACACTCCCTCTTACCGAGGAAGGTGTTCCTCACTACACCCATCTTGTCTCTGAAGTAGACATGCTTGCCCCGTGGTAAGGCTTTGGTAAGAATATCTGCAACCTGCTCATCAGTGGGAATATACTCAAGCTTCACAGCTCCTTTCTGAACATAGTCTCTGATGAAATGATATTTGATCCCGATATGCTTTGACCCGTCATGAAATACTGGATTCTCCGTGAGTTTAATGCAACTCTGATTATCACAGTAAATCACTGAAGGTCTCAACGGCTGACCAAATAAGCCAAACAACATCGTGCGAAGCCAGATGGCCTCACAACTAGCTAGACCGGCTGCCATATACTCGTCTCACTGAACTCACGCACGATCGCGCTTTCCGTCGAACCATGACACCACTCACGAACCCAACCCAAAACAGCACCCTGAAGTGCTCTTCCTATCAGAAGCACAACCTGCCCAATCAGAATCAGTGTAACCCGCCAATCTCACTCCATCCCCCTGCCTGTAGTCCAGACCATAATCCACTGTCCCCTGCAAGTATCGCAAAATGTGTTTTGCAGCCACCCAGTGAACCTTCCTAGGCTCACACATAAACTGACTCATCGTGTTGACTGCAAAACAAATATCTGGTCTAGTGTTTACCAAATACATCAAGGAACCAATCAGCTGTCTGTACAATGTGGGATCCACCAACTCGGAATCCGAAGCATGAAGCTTCTTTCAGTTGGTGATCATCGGTGTCGACATGGGTCTACAATCCTCCATGTGGAATCTGCCAAGGATGTCCACAATATACTTCCCCTGTCCCAGGAAGAAATGCCCCTCCTCCTGCCACACCTCCAAACCCAAAAGTAATGCATCAAGCCGATGTCCTTCATCTCAAACTCCGCCGCAAGATCTCTCTTGCAGTGCTCTATGAGTCTCTCTGCACCTGTAATGACTAAGTCATCCACATACAGCACCAGAATGAGAGGCTTCTCACCTATCACAATATAGTAAAGGTTCGGATCTGCCTCACTCTTTGTGAAACCCATCTCCTGCAAGTATGTATCTATCCTGGAGTACCAAGCTCTGGGAGCTTGCTTCAGGCCATAAAGGGCCTTCTTCAGTCTGCACACATGGGACTCCTTCCCATGCACCTCAAAGCCCTGTGGCTGCTCAATGTACACCTCCTCCCGTATGAAGCCATTGAGAAATGCGGTCTTCACATCCATCTGGTGGATCTTCCAACCCATCTCTGCTGCTATTGATATAATGGAGCGGATCGAAGCATATCGAGCCACGGGAGCGAAGGTCTCCTCATAATCAACTCCCTCTACCTGGGAGAACCCTCTAGCCACAAACCTCGCTTTGAATTTCTCAATGCTGCCATCTGCAGCATGCTTTACCTTGTAAAGCCATCTGGAAGTAACCACAGATTTTCCCTCAGGCCTCTGCACCACCTCCCAAACATCATTCTTCATGATAGAAGAATACTCCTCCTGCATGGCCTCTCTCCAGACCTGCTGGCTAGCTGCCTCCTCATAGCTAGAAGGCTCAGAGTCAAGGATGCTAGTAGCCATTGCCATAATAGCTAAAACCTCTCGGGTGGTCTGCTCTCTACGACCGGCCTCTTGGAGAGCTCGGCAACAGAGATGTGGCATCTCAAGGTGTCCACCGAAGCCACCCAGGCTTCCTCTTCCACGAGTGCACTTCTCCCGGCACGGAGAAATAAAACTCCTCCTCCTCAACATCGGGGGAGCACCGACTATGGGCGGCCATCTGTTTTGTCCTCCTGCTGCACACAAGACTTTTGTGGTCTTTCGAGGTACCATGTGTTGTCCCATCGGTGGACTCCCCGGTGGCTTTGCTGCGTAGGGCTGCTTTCTGTGCTGCCCTCGCGCCACCCCTGCGACTACGCGAGCCACTCCCCAGCGACGGACACGACATCGTCATGGATGTGCCTCCCAGGATCCTCCCGATCACCTTGCTGGATCCCTGCCGGCTGAGCTCAGCTGGCCGGGGGTGCGGGCGGTCCGGATGCTCTAACTCCGTGACCTCCTAAAGCCTGTCCTCCTCGAACTTCACATCTGATCGACAACAACTTTCCTGCGCGCGAGGAATGTAAATCCGAGCCTTGGAGGTCTCTTCGTAGCCCACAAAGATACCCTTCTGCGGTGGGCTCTAGTTTTGGTCCTCTTCTCCTTGGGTATGTGGGAGTATGACATGCACCCAAAGATACGAATGACATATCGAGCTTCTTCCCGAGAAAAAGCCTCCTCACGGGTCATGTGCCCCAAGGCACGATGCGGACTCTGTTGCAAGTAAACGAACGTGTTGCGAGCCTGCGCCCACACAAAAAACAATGGCAACCCTTTGATCATGTAACATGGCTGGCGGCCCTCAGGTGGATACGTACACTCTACTTGTCTGAATTCTGTGCAGGGGTTGTAAGGAACGATAGGCACCCTCTAATGCACGCACTCCGCACAATAGTCCTTAAACTCTCCAAGGGTGTGCTACTATCATGTCGAAACCTGAGGACTTGATCTCACGAGCGTACGTATTGTCTCCACAAAGGCCTAGAACTCACGAAACCGCTTGAAAGACCTCACTCTTGGTCTTCAAAGAAGAAATAAATCCCGAGTCCTCTGAAGTGATCATCAATGAATAACACATAGTACTCATGTCCACTCAAGGAAACATGAGACATCAGAAACTGACTCATCGGAATGAATCAAATCAATCATCGATCAGCTCGCATCGCTGTTTGAGAAGGATTTGGCAAGCTTGCCCATCGCACATCCCTGCAAGTATCAAAGTGATCGATGCGAACTGCGGCACACACAGCAGTGATCTCCCGCCAGTCACCAGGGAGAATGTGTTCATGTGCCCCATCTGCGGTACCAAATCTCTGCCTCGAGCGCTGGCTACTGCTGTGGGGTACTCTTTGCTTTCAATGCCAAAAGGAGTAGAAATGCAAACTTGTACACCTTTGCATGGCGTACACCTATCACTCTCGTTGAATCAGGTAGTGCCCCAAATACATCAACACTGTCCTCACGAATAGTATCTCATATCCTCTTTTGTCCTCAAGGCGGGGCAGATATGAGGGTTCTTCCTCATCCCTGGCACATAAAGAACATCTGACACCTTCAAGGAGGTTTGGACCCTGCGAAATGTCAATGTTCCCACAACTGCTCTAACAACTGCAGCCATCTGCGAGTACACTACATCGATTGCCACTCTGCGAAAGCTGCGGCCTCACGGACTCTGTCATGTGACGTGAAGCCCCACTTTGTCCACACGGAATACCGAAGATGCTCCGCTCATCGAGGAAATGCATGCTCCCTGCGAACCTCTGCCTGGCGGAGATAATCACCCCGCACTAGAAGACTCTGCACAACGAACCCAAACTCCCGGTCAAAGCGATGTTGCCAAGTCCTCAGCCTCTGTTTGGAAAGGCCCCGCCATGCTAAAGTTCTTCCCCTTCTTCTTCTTCTTCTCCGGACACACAAGCGCATAGTGTCCCATCTTACGACAATTCCAACACTTCACTTTGGAATAGTCCTTGTGAGTTATCTGTTTGCAACTGCTTTTGCCTTTGCCCCCACCATTGCTTGTGGGCCTGCTTCTTCCCTTGCCTTTCTTGCGTCTTGCCAACGGTGCTACATCCTCATCCTCCAATGGCTTGGCCACCCCAAAGTGACCTTTCACTGATCTCTGTCTGAATGCAATCGCTCCAAAACCTCTCCCATGTGGGAAGGTTTCACGTGTGCACAAACTCCATCCCCGGCAAAGTTCATCCATGAACGGGGGAGGCCATTCACGCAATCACTGTAACTCGATTGGGTGAATAGCCTCTCCAATCGGCCCTTGTCATCTCTCCCTTGGTAGTAATCTTAGTGAGATATGCGACTGCACTATCTGCCCATCTTAATGGTCTTCATCTTCATCGGAGGACCATCTTGGGTTCTCATTGGTACTGCGGTAGAGATTGGACAATCTTGTCCACTCTCATGAGCATTTCTCTTCCCTCTCACCGCAGAATGCAATGGTCTTTGATTCCGTCTAGAATCAGCCTCTTACCGCCTTATTGTTCTTTTTATTATATCTTTACTTAGTAAGGTAGCATCGGTAGGCACATTCACGGGGTTCTGTGTGGTATGTACTATGTCATCTGACTTTCTGCCCATCTCAAGATACTCTTGCATTCTCTCCTTCCAAATGCGTAGTTGGAATGCCCATCAACCTATCCTCCACCCTCGGTCCCAATGACATCCTGCTGTTCCTAAAACTGAAAAATAACAACAACACAATAGTAAAGGTAAAAATCTCTTTGTTTGTGAAAAATCCAGCTTGCTGGAATTTTACGGGCTGAAAGAAATCAACCAAAAATTGTAATTTTCTTCCTTGTATCCCAAAGCACTCTTTCGGCCTCCAACCTACGATACCATGCCGAAAATTCCTATTTCCACCACAGTTTCAGTTTTCACATACTCCAAAATAATTAAATGCCTTTCCACATATCCATACATTTAATAAACTGGAAAATAAATTTTCTTGAAAACACAAATTCTGGAAATTTTTTCAAAATGCGTAAATGCAGAGAAATAAAAAATAACAGCGGTAACAAACAGTCATTCAACACCGCTCGGTATTTTGGTCAAGGTGACCACAGAAAAACCCCCTACAACTCTTGGGGAAAACCGAGTTTGAGAGCTCCTTCTTATTTCGAAAAAATGCTTTTTACGGTGAGAGAAATATTCGAGAAAAATCAGCAAGTAAACTTTTACAACTTATCTCTTTACGCCTTAACCACCGCCTCGGAAAAGCGATGCGAATGATGGCGGAACCAGCAATAAATGCGTACGTATTTCTTGAAAAAACGTACGAGAAATTATAGCATTAATTTTTGTTGCTCTGACCATCCTCTTTTAACGTACGAACGGCAATAAATGCTGTATCCACATTACTCCTTGGAATGCATGTTTAATTTGTATTAATCTTTATTACGGAAAATCTGCCTCGATTTTTATTTTGACAATCGACGCTACGAAGGGCAGCACGCGGCTTGTCTAGAAAAGCGTGCAGCAAAAAACGGCTGACTTCTCCTGGAAATTTGTGCCCGAGAAAATGAATGCAGTACACATGGCAGAGAAAATGTGCCACAAGGCTGGCACATACGGATACACTTGTAGAGCTCGTGCCAAATCTGCCTTGAGCTGTGTGCAAACTCTTTCATGCGGTCTTGCGAAATATGGCCTTGGAATGTGTGCCAAGCTGCTGACCTCCCCTTCCCCTCCCTTTGCTCGAAATCTCCCTTGCTCTTGCTCTCCTTCTCTGACTCTGCTCATGAAAGAGAGAGAATGAATGACCCTTTTCCTCCTTTTCCTCCTTTAACCTAACCCTAAGTGACTTTTTGGGGAATCCCTAAATCCCAATGTTTGGGAGATAGATTGAGATCTAGGGCTGAGATTAAATGCTCATTTAAATCTCACTTTTCATTTTTAATTCACCCCCTTTAATAAAGACTCACTTAGTCTTTTATTTCCAAAGTCACTTTTTCCTTTCTAATTTTATATTGACTTTATTTAAAATTCACTTTAACTAATGCTTTATCACTTAAAGTCACTTTAAAATTAGATTTAACTTTATAAAAAAATTATAAAGTTACTTTGGAGAAAAAATTCAAATTCTTTTGGACACATTTCCTAGGCCAAAGATCAAAGCAGCAGGAACCACGTCACTCAGTACCAAATTTCAACATCTAGAACTTAGTTTATTCTTGAGTTATTAATTAGAAGAATAAATATGTTCCAGAATTATGTACATGGACACTTCTCATCTTCACGTGATTATGTGAGTAGCTGTCCATATTAATTTAGTATAGGAAACAAGAGTGAAGAACTTATTTAAGCTCTCTTCTCATGTGAGAGTGATTGAGTTTTATAGCTGGCATCAATTATGTAATTTTTTTCTTTCCTTGATTCAGCAAATGTCGTGTCTGGACTCTGAAGGCACTTTAATACATATATCTTCCATTCTGTCATTCAATTTAATTGATTTTATCATATTTGTATTTATGTCTATTTTCCTTCTTATGTTGGATATTTGTTAGTAAATGAACTTTGTTGAATGTTTATTTCAAGAGGCATGCAATGTGCCATTTTTTTATGGTCAACCTAAAGTGAAGCAGAGAGGACTGAAAAGGTTAAATACATGAAAACAACGAAAAGTTACAATCAATTGGGGAAAAGTAGTAAATTAATTTGCAGAACTAGATTGAATGGCTGGAAAGGATTTTACCTTCACTAATTGCCTTGCAATATCATCAACATTTCCACATAAGAATGTTTTCGACGTATCTGCATGATAGCCCTACAGAAAATTGAAAGTTGGATAAACTACAGATTTGTCAGAATATAACAGAGAGTAAAGTATAGTGAATCTACATCATCCGGAGAAGAAATTTTCCAAAGTTTCTTCAACCAAATATTTTCAGAATGCAATTCAATATCAACTATGTACAATGTCATTTATTAGATATAAAAATAAATAAACAATCTAGGCTTAGAAAGGATGTCGAGAACAACTGTACTCACATTCAAGAAGACAGTAACATCAATGTTGATAATATCACCATCCTGCCATATACATTGTCCAAAATAGAGTTACCAATAAAAATGACATGGCAGATGCAGCCCTAGAAAGCAATTCAAAAAGCATGAATTACACTCCAAGGGGCGAAAGTCAGGAATACCATGAAAAGCACACTCATTTGCAGAAGTGCAAATGCTCTTTGAGAAGCCTTTGTAACCCAAAGGAGATGGATATGCACCAGCACTAATTATCGTCTTGTGCACAGCGCGTAATTTCATCTGTTGTGATCACAGCATAGACAATTTCAAAGAAGTAATTTTCACTGAAAAAAAAATAAAAGATGAGACATAAAAGAATTTTTAGAAAATCCCTCTCTAATCAAATTGTGAATGATGTACAACATGATCAATGCAGACTGCGCGTCTTGATGGAATTTCTAAATGGGCATATGCAAAACAAAAAAAGACAAAAGAGATGTTTTTAGATCTTTGTATGAAAAAGGAAAAGATCAATGTTCCACCAAGACTCCGGTGTGGGAGATGCATGGGACGTGTGGGGTGCCCTAAAATTTTGGAGTAAGTCGGGGGTGCGGGGGGGGGACGTCGGGGTATATATATATATATATATATATATAATTCAAGTTCATATTCATTGATAATGAAAGCATAAATATTAAACGAGACTAATAGTAATACGGATTCAATACATTTAGAAATTGACAATTGATCCACACAAAATTTAAATTCATAATTGAATTAAATAATGCCGTACATTAATCCATCTTCCTCCTATGTACAAGACGTAGAGAACTGTACCTGTAACTAGCTTCTATGCTTTCCTTTGAGGGGGACGCCCCAGGCAGACGCGCCTTTGGGGAGTCTATTTAAACGGGGCAATACACCCCTTGCATCTCCCCAAGGCTCTCAGGTGTGTGGGGAAATACCCCAGAGTAGACTCCTTGTCTCAAGTGCGTGGGGTGCGAGGTGCGTGCACCTGACTACTGGGGGCAGCGTCCCCGTGGAACCTTTGGAAAAGATCCCACATGTTGAAATGCATGAAATTCATGTGAAACGTGATAAGTCAGTAACATTTTTGTTTCGGGACAATGCTGAAGAACCTGTCTTAAATGTGCAACATCTTACCAATGCAAAGTAAAAGAAAAACAAAAATGCAGTTAATGGCCTGTGCATTCATAAATTTGGTTTTACAAAATATATTCTCTTTCCATTTTAGGATTAATATGGTTTATGAAATGAACAGAATGTTACAGGCTCTGCTACAAGCATTGAAACAAAAATGCATGAAATATTCTTTCAGC
Source organism: Pinus albicaulis (assembly GCA_034641835.2). Taxonomy (NCBI): domain Eukaryota; kingdom Viridiplantae; phylum Streptophyta; class Pinopsida; order Pinales; family Pinaceae; genus Pinus; species Pinus albicaulis. The sequence continues at coordinate 1,609,146,746 of CM076579.1, forward strand.
TGTACTCTTGGTGCAATAGCAATCAGCACCCAAAATGAATTTTAACATGTAATCCCACAAAAAGCACAATGTAAGCAAGAAGGGTTAGTCAATGCCACTAACATCCAAAAACAGCAGACCAAATTCAGGATGTTATGAATGTCAATAGACCTAGTTCAGAATTTTTCCTTAAAAAAACAGCAGCACATAATAGCTTCAGTAGAGAGGGCATTAGAATCCAATAAATATGATGGGTAGAACTTTATTTCAGAAGAAACTACAATTTGCCAGAAAATTCAATATGAGAATCGCATGCCTAGGTAAGCATGAAAAGACACGAACCTACTGGTAGGTATCAGACTTTGCAGTTGTACTTTAATCCCACGATTGAATTAATGTTCATCAAATCTTTTGAGATCAAGCATAAAAATAATGTGATTCCCAGATTTCACATCTGTAAATCTTTGACATCAAGGGACCACAAATATATAAAAAGACTTCCAATCTTCTTCATTCAGTAGATCCTACAATGTTGGATGACATAGGAGTTAATCTGCCAAAAATAAGGAATTATTTGATTGATAAATTGGCCCTCTCGCCTCATAAACCAGTTGTCATATCTTAATATCTTATTATAGTTTTGTTCCACTTTCAACATTATCAATTGCTTCTCGTCAATTTTTCTCAATCTAATATTGAATTTCATGCAACCTCTGATCCCCAATGAGGTTGTTGCCAAGATGGTTATCTACCCCAGCCTTCCTCAACATTAATTACATTCTCCTTCCAACAACGCTGCTTTTTGGGTCATTACAGTGATGAAACACACAAAATTTAATAGTCATTGCTAATCTCCACTTGGACCTATTACCCACCAAAGTTGGTAACCCATAGGAAAATTTTTCTCCTCACTTGACAGCCAGCCAGCCAGCTGTTGTAATGTTCCTAATAGAAATTTACAGTGTCTATTAAACACATGCAATAATCTCAAGGATAAAATTATTGATGAACACACACATAAACAGAAATTGTGCCAGAACACCAAATTGGTCAATTTTATTATATATAATCCTTTGAGTACAATGGGAAATGGAAGATACATGGGCTTGCACAAAGGCAATACAAGCCTCAGATGATCAACTGCTGTAAAAACCTTAAATTTTTGCTGGGAATTTAAACTAGTAAATCTCAAAATCCATAAGTGTAAAGCTCTCAACTTTTAAAATTAACAATCATTCACCAAATTCATACTACATCGTTCAAAATGGGATTATTCCAATAGAACATATATATCAATTGACTAATTAATACTAACATGGAACCATGTTTGAAGATGTTCTACGATCCGCCATAGCTTGACTTCCGTTTACCAAACACTTCGTTTTCATCCCGGCCTATAAAGTCATACTCTCCGATCCCCGGATCGAGAAGACAAGTCTTCGCTCCCGTGCCAAAACTCCAATAACAATCGGGGAAACCATTCCATAACTCTTGTTAGAACTCTCGAACTCTTTGCTCAAGTCTCATGCGATTGCAACTCCTCTAACGACATTTGGGTCGGTGTTCCACCCCCATGAAACCCATGCTCATAAATTTTACCCCTCTTCCTTTTTATACACAAACTCCATTCTTTGATATTTTATCGAATATGATTTTTAATAAATATCTTTGAAAAATATCTTAAAAATATTATATTTTAATAAATATCTCGGTTATTAAAATATCTTAAAATATTATATTTTAATAAATATCTCGGATTTATTAAAATAACATATTTCTAATAAATATCTCGGTTATTAAAATATTGTAGATATTCTAGGCATTCATGGGGATATTGACTTATTGACCCAAGTCATTTATGGAGATATTGACTTTACTTAATTATTTTAAGATTTATTTATTTATTTTGAATAATGCTCTACCACGCATACTCATATAAAGGTGGTACATGTGTTCTAGTCTCTAGCTTGATGTTCCATCATATCTACATTACAATATTCGGTTCGTTACTCTACTTACTTAGTTTCTATACTACTTGGGTATGTATATTAGTGCGGTACACGTGATACATGCATATGTAGCTATCATATGCGAGGTCTCATATGCATGCTAATATTTCTAAGTTCCATATAATTCGAGTTGGGTCGTTACACTTACACCCCTCCTTGAGAAAACCGTCCCAGAAGTTAAATTTTATATTGTATATCATTAATTATATTAGTGATTAATATAATCATATAAGGTTGGTGTATCATAGTTAAATATGTGAGAACACTTTTAAGTTTTAACATTTATGTTTTGATCATTTATTGGTTCACAATTTAGTAGTCATGTTTTTGCCTCAACAATATCTCCAGCTATTCTAGAATCATCCTATCCTTCCTAATCTCTTCCGCTCCCATGCCTATCATCCTCTACGAGGCCATGCCATGGCATCGGTTCTTGATCCATCCATAGATATGAAAGGTAACTTTGATGTCAATTACGTCGACATGATTTTTGTAGGCATCAGGCATTCATCATCCCACCCACGTCTAGGGGAGCAGCTCGCACGGACATCCCATGACTCCGGAGTTTTGGAGAATAAGCGATTAGGCAACACCTCCACCTCCAGTGGGGCCAGTCCTTTCTAGGGGAATCTCTCGGTGCATCTCAACCATTGTTCTTGGAGTTTTGTCATCATGCGGTTCGGTTTGGTAACGATATTACGCAATTTAAAACACTTTCCCACAATTATAACATATGTATCAATATGTTCAAAACAAATTGTTACCCATATAACAATTTCTACACCTTCCGAGCATGTTGCTATCTGTGATATTGATCATTTAAGACTATATATCATACTTGGTTAAAACACTTGTCCACATATGTATCAATATTTTCAAAAAAATTGTTACCCACTTACAACAATTTCTATAAACATAACCAAGTATGTCTGTATATTCATTTTTGCTGCAAATGATCACGTTCAATCATTCCTTTATTTCTAACCTCATCATTTAGGTTGATATGTAAAAAAAGTATAGATACCATATCCATAACATAATTCATAATTTATATTAGTATCCCAATACATCAATGTTTAAACAAAACTTTATTCATATTGGTATCTGTACAGCAATATTTAAGCAATTCAACATATTTTCACATGTCAGATTACAAAATAATAATCAGAAGTATCCACCCAAAACAAGGTAAGTTTATACAAAATAAGTTTTAAATGCTTATAAATATAACCCATAGTTATAAATGCCACATAGAATAATCGAACACGGATATACCAATAAGGATGTAGCCATTTATTTTCTATACTATATTAACTAACCTTATAAAAGTCCCAGGTTGAGACTCTAAATTTAAAATGATGCTCCAACCTTTGCATATATAGAAACGAAATGAATTGAAACAGAGCACAAAACTCTTATTTGATGCAGATTTAGTGATCTAATTTCTTGATACAAGTTGACTAAGAACTCTAAAACCTTACAAAACTACACATATGGATCTAGCCAATCTCTTAATTCTTGTTACTTATTTATCTTCTAAGTCTAATTATCTTTGATGAAGTACATGTCTGGATCCCAAGAGATAATATGTCTCATTAACTTCTTTACCTTGTTATTCGAGCTCATCTTCAACCAAAATTCTAGAAGCCAAGGAGGCAAGGTTTTTGCGGGGCTAATTATTAGAGTTACGTGGAGATGGAGGAAGAGTTAATTGACTACTCTAAAGATCACTTATTGAAAGGTTTATTTTCATAAAAAGGAATTTATCCTTTTGCTTGAAAATGCATTATTCACTTTGCATTATCTTGGGTCTACTAAGAGTCATGTTTTCAACAATACGTCAATTGTTTGATAAATAATAATTTCCTCCTCTAATAAGAATTTCACGAGTTTATAAGATATGCGAGAATCACATTATCGATTATGTTACGGTTTTTGATATAATCTCTTTTCTTGCAAGTTTCACCATATAGAGTCTTGCTCACCGCTAGGATATTACTAGTTTTACCATCATTCCTTGAACCATTGTTTCATTTTTTATTTTTATTGACTCATTTAATCCAAACGAGATAATACATCAACTTTTGGTATACCCTCTTCTTTTCTTCATATCAATCGTTTTCTTATTAGTCCTTAGGCCTCATTTCATCACAAATGCGTCTTCTTTTCTAACGTTATTGCAATTATTATCTTTAATTTTTATTTTTAAACATTTCCCAGGTTTGTTATAGTTATTAGAACTGGAAATTAGGAGTATTCACAACTCCTTATAGGTGTTCTTTGGTACTTAATCATGTTGCTCATATCCTTAAGAAAATGATTCTTAATAGAAAACATCCCTTCACTTCCTTATACCCGATATTCCTAATATTCCATGTCTACTTCAATTTGAAAAGAACATATTATCAATTTGACTTTGTTTTCTCACCTCTAGTCATCATGGTTTTCTTTTATTCTCTTAATGCATACCATTATTACCCTTGGAATGTTATTACTATTTCCCAACTTGGGTAAGATCCTATAATGAAATTCAATAACGTGGATATCAAAATAATCTTCTATCATTTCGGGTCTTAAGGCATCACGGGATAGAATTTCCTAATCGTACATCACAATGTCCATAATCCATGGATATAGTTAGTCACCTAAAGAAAACATTATAATGTGACTCTCCTGTTAGAGGGAGAAACTATTATAAATGTTGCTATGCACGTAAATCTATTCTCCAATTGATCAATTTTATTATAGGTTCACCCCTTAACCTGATGTCATTGACTTCTTATGTTGCTTTGTGAACTTCCACTTACTCACCTTTGGTGCCATTTTGTCGATCTCCATATTCTAAGTTTGTTATGATAACTAACATTTATTATCATCCTCAGAAGTTTTTCATTTCTTTCTTTTCCCATTCTCCCTAGGTACTATATTGATTATATTATGGTAGTAATGGAGATCAAACTTTGAAATTTTTCTCTGCACTTTCTTGGTAACTATATCGTCTTGTTTTTTTTTTTTTTTAAAGTGTGTTTACTACCTTACATGGTGGTTTCCTATCATCTTAACATATGTTTCATCCCTTTTGTCTTCGTTTGATGTGTACTTTTAGTGAACTATACTTGTACTCTCAATTTGATTACTCATGATTTCTCCCAACATTTCTTGAATAGTTAGAGTCTTCTTTCATTTATCAATTTACCTCAAACTAGCTTAGCCTTTCATGTGGTTGTATTTTACTTTGCATCTAACGGTCTTGTCATAAGGTCTCTAGTCATGTTTTTTTTTTTTTTTTTTTTTTCCAAGAGTTAACTTCTTTGGAGCAACTCTGCCAACTAATCTTTATATATGCCTAAACAATTTCCATGACTCATCTTATATAGTGTCATAATGTCCCTAATTTATTTTTCCTAAACCACATTGTTTTCCTTTCCATGAAATGCTACGTTGCCATATTATTTTGTTTTGGACATCAATATACCCTTACGGTTGTAAATGGCCCATTATTTATCTTAATAATGACATAATGGCTGAATCTCAAAATGTCCATTTTAGTGAATATTCAGCTATACTTAATTTAAACCTTCACTCTACTCCTTAGACCACTTACACATATACTTGGATAGTAATCAAAGTATTTAACCGATGAAAACGGTGTAAAATATACTTTCATAAATTCATATCATCAATGGTTATTTTATCAGCTAGTAAGATAGATACACGGAAATTTCAACGTGACTTGAAGAATGGAATGCTTTAATTGCATAAAGACAATCAGGATAGTTTCCATTCTAACGTTCGAAAGTTTACAGGAAAAGTTTGATGTCTAAAGTGATGTTAATGTGCCCATTTAATATAATAATTTGAATGTACTTCAAACTTTACTTGCATGATATACAAAGTCTTAAATTTCATTGAGGAAAATTTTGTAGCTGATATCCATGAGTTACCTCAGCTCCTTTGTCGGATGGAATGTAACGTAAAAGTAATGGAATAGTAATCAAGTGGGATTGAGCTCGATATATGTCTTCGACATATATAATAGCATAAAATATCCCAACTCTTCTAATAAAATGTATCATCCTAGGGTTCATAGCTTTCGAATATAGAATTATATAGAATTCCGTTTTATCAATGTTAAAAGCTTCTATTTCTTCCAAAAGTTGAAAACTACTTTTCTCGTCATTGTATATTACATAATACTAAATACTTTGGGTAAATTATCAAGGATGACTCAGAGTAATACATCTCGGGTTATATTAGGATTGTTGCCATAATTATGAATATAAGGCGATGATATCCAAGAATCAACACAAGATCTCCGGAAGTGGTTAAAACTAAGTTATTTCCCGCTGTGATCATTCATCCTAGTACCTTCAACCTAGTCTAATTGACCCCTAGATCAACTTTGCATTTCTCATCACTTAAATCTATGGACTGAAGTTCTCTTGAAGACATTTCTACCTGTCAGCAACTAGCCTACATCTATTTAATGCATAGGATGAAATAAAGTATCTGTAGCACCAGTGTCAAAATAAAATTTTAAGTTTTATTTCATGGATAAAAACTGAAGATTCTACAATAATGGACTGATGCGCTACCTGATTTTTGTTTACTACTGCATGGATTCTATGAGTGCCTTGAGTATTTGATGATGGTTAGCACATTATAACCATAGCCCTGATTCGAGGATTGAATTCATATACAAAACACTCGGCTCGACATTCGTCAGTATTTAGATAAGGAACATACTTTACCAGCTTCATAAACATTATCTTATATTTTTCTACTGTTTTATTACTCTGGATTAAACACAACCTCCTTGTCCTAATGCAGGATATTCTATGCATAATACTTGTTTAGTAAAAGGCAGAGGTTTTCATAGATTATAATACTTCTTTATAATATTTGTCTAGCATTTCATTTTTAATGACACAAGGCACATATGGCATTATACTATTTACGCTTTTCATGATAGAGTGTTCACAATATATCTCTATCCCATTTGATTCTCCACTTGACTTCTTAATATGTAAGTAGTTGTCACATGTTGAATTTATTAAAATAAAACAGTGTATCTACCGCCCATTATCTGACTGTGTCCAAGGCAAGCTCAATCTCCAATTGTCAACAGATCATCACGAGTTCAATTCCCGCAGAACCATAAAATGAACACAAAATATACACCCTAAAAGCAAAGCAACGGAACTGGGTCGGTTCCAAACATAAGGACCTAAAAACTTACTTTTGTATAATCTCCAAAGAGTATATAATAATCAAAGTCTCATACTTCTCAAAATCATATGTGAGTTGTCTTAAGACTTAGAAATACTGAATCCACACTGAAGAGTCCTATATCATATTTTGGTCAAAAGATTTTTTTTTTTTTTTTTTTTTTTCTATCACCATGACCATCTTTGAGTAACAAATGTTCGAGCGTCATAATAAAATTTAATGCACATCTTTTATTGTTCATACATAACTCTACTTTAACTCCTTTCACCACTTTTAACACTATACCTTTATATATATATAATTATTATTATTATTATTATTATTATTTTTTAAATTAAAAATTCTTATTTTCTTTAAAATAATATACCCACCTAAATCTCAATTATATATATATATTGGGCGTAGCGTAATATATGCCCATAGTGTTGGGCCCATATGACTATGGAACCATTCAAGTCAAGCCCGAAGTCCCTAAAGCACTGTCATAAATCCGGATCATATTCGGTTTACATGAATCTGTGGTGTGATCTCATAACGCACGAGCACATATTTATAAAGGCAAATAGGAATGCATATACCAAGCAAGCAAGCATAGTGAGTGGATGCTTAGATATCTGGTATCTTTTAATGTATTGTATGTATGGTAGAATATAACAGATATGGTCCCAAACGTTACAACTCTCATTTCATGAAAATTTCAACATTGCCAACCTTGTCATCTTAACATCTGCACTAAACCGGCTAAGGAAAAACCTCAAGTACCTTTCCCTTTAACTAGTGGTTATTTTAACCTCTCAAAGGTAGCAGCGTAAAAACTTATAAAAAGGAAGAATTTAGCAAGCGATCTAACAATTGGCTATACTTAAGTTAGGTTATAATATAATAAACACAACAATAGAAAATAATTCTAATCCCCTTAACGCTGTTTAACAATTCATAGATTTGAAATATTCCTTTCAAAGAATTACAAAGTGCAAACCACTGGTGAGATGTAATGAAAATTTAACGTATTTTCAGTTGGTGGTCCTACAGGACGACGTCCATACTTCTCAAAATCGTGGGTCTGTAACAGCTGGAATCGATTTGTACAGTTGTAACTGTTTTCGGTTGATGGGATACTATTGACATAAAATATAGCTTATTTAATCCAAAGTCGAATTTGTCAATTGAGATTTAAATAATATTAAGCACCGCTTTTCTATGTCTGTTATCCGCTTGAGTCAGGGGTGAGTCGGTCGGGTCTCCCTGCACGCTAGCTCGGGTCTCGGGTGAGTCATCAGCTGTTTCCTCCTCATATATTATATATCGATCTATTTTTGCCTTTTGCCGAGCTTGCGTGAGGAATTGAATCATGCATCACCAGCTGTCCTCCTGTACACACAGAGTTATTCCAGAAACGACCTAATCATTGAAAGCCGACTTATGGGCATGAGCGGAGTAAGCGCTGTAAGATTAAGAGAGTGTTTCATTAAGCGGTTTGATTCACGGTTTTTAGGGCCGAATGCACAGATTGTAGAGGGTCGATGCTGCTCTCTATTTCAAAGGGCCAAAATATTTCTTGGTATGCTAACTTTACTACAAGCCGCGAGCATCATTTTCTCTTACATACCAAGGCATTGCTCACCTGGAGACGACCGAGTCCCATGACAAATTTATTTTCACTGCAGAGGGTCGTATCACTATTGCGTATGGATGAATTTTGAGTTTAAAGAGATGCATCACTGGGTTAGATGCAAGAAAGAACCAGAGTTTTCTATGTATGATATCGGTCACAGTCAAATTTCCTGAACAGCATGAAGTCAAAAAGGGTGGTATTTTATTGCTATAGAAGACAAAACGTGAAGTAGTTCAAGCTTGTTTAGGGAACTATCTGGTCCTTCAATTCATTCCAGATTACACTTCTTCACTACAATCCGACTTGCTGGAGTGGATACCAGTTTGGTTAGTATATAATTACTCCAACTTATCGAAGAGTGAGTCGAATCTCAAGTGTGGAATCGTGGGTTTGAAACTTGCGTTTATCCACTGACAGAAAATGGTCGGTGTTGCCTCCCTAGCAGAGCTATGTCAGTACAGTTGTTTGGGCCATATTAGATGGAGCGTGGAGCTGACACTATTCATGTGGGACGAGATGGGAAGTCAAGCATGAATCACGAGTTTAGGGGTTAATAAGCAGTGTAATTTCTCAGTTGTGGGTGTTGAAGAAACTATGGAAGGAGGTTGAGCTTTCAGCCTTCAAAGTCTAAAACTAAATTGTTGGATTTCTCATTACAGTGTCTGGATGTTAGAGTCTGCGTAATGAGCTTGTTCCGGGTTTTTCTACTCCAACTACTTACTACTGTGCCTAGTACATGAAATTCCTGTTTGGTTTAAGTCCCTTGCCATACCACCTAATGTCAATATCGTATAAATTCTGGGCATGGAATTTGTAGAGTATTTGTAGTGTAAACTTAATGTGCATAATCAAACTCCAAATTACTGTTAACAAAACCCTCGACACTTATCAGTTTAAATTCCATCAAACTCGGATATGAAGGGAAGTATATATATATATATATATATATATATATGCTGTTTAACCGGAATTCATTCAACAAAGTCATACGTAGACCCCATTGAGGTGCCATTAGAATCACTGAAAGGTACCAATAACAAATTCAAAGCAAAGATCTGCCCATCAATTACCCCTTCACTGCATATTTTGTGTCCTGGAAACCAATTCATTGGCATATAAGCAGTTCTGAAAACCAACCCAATCCCATTGACAGGAAACTAATTAGCCATAACTAAGTCCTTAACCTATACCAAATCGCCAAAGTTTTGGCTATTTACCCCATTTTGTGCAGAGCCAGCTTCCGAGTGGTACACAATATGTTGACAGCCCACACAAAAATAGCCAAAAACGTGGCTGTTATCCCAAATTATTATTATTATTTTTTTTTTTTTTTGTGAGCGACTGCAGAACGAGAATATAATCTGTCCACACACACATAAGTGCAGATGCCCAACGTTGACCCCTCTCAAATTTTATTTTATTTTATTTTTTAAAGGAGTTATATTCCAGAGGAAGTCTATAGAACATGCTGGAGATTGGAGATTCGATATCAGTAAATATTTATTTGATAAAACAAAGCACTAGCAGGAAATCTCAGTAAAATAAAATAAAATAAAAACCACTCTGACTGGGCAATACAAGCTTGGAAACCCCTGGGTTTCAACGTTGTCCTAGTAATCTTGTGCCCTCGTTAATTGTGCAAGAATTTATATGTGAGGTTGTGTTTCCATCCGCATACAATTTCCATCTAAAAATGGTTTATATTTGGAAACATAACCACCAACATTTATGCATATAAGGAACACAATTCTAACGCAGGCGTGGCATATTTAATGCAATAATTAAGCTCTTGAAAATTTATACACGAACAGATTACTGCATCGACCTTACTATTTTATATATCAGATATACCTAGATATTCATTTATACCATCAAAATGAATATTTACCCAATAAATTCCGATATATTAACACCAGCGCAGGGCCTATTAGAATTACGGATTCACAAGGCCTAAGAAATTCATTCATTCCTCCATTCACTCAAAATTTAATTTCATGAATACACAGTATTCAAACACAGAATGTAACCCCAACTTACTGATTTCATAAAATTTTCACGCAACAGTCAGAAATTTTACACAGTGTGTAGGGCCTATAAGGTCAAAAGGGTTTGAAACAACCTCTGATACCATGTGTAAGAACCTTAAACTATAACTTCCAGACTTTAACCATCACTCTCAAAATACATAAGTGTAAAGCTCTTTAAATTTTAAAAATTAACAAACATTCACTAAATTCATACTACACAATTCAGAGTGGGATTTTTGAAGCGGAATATATACATCAATTGACAATTTATTACTTACCTGGAACCGCGTTTGGAGATGTTCCTGATCTGCCATGTCTCCAGCTCCCGTTACCAAACCGCCGTTTTCCTCCCAGCCTATCTGAGGTCAACCTCTCCGGTCCCCAGACCCAGAAGACAAGTCTTCTGGCCCCCGTGCCCAAAACTCCGAGAACAATCGAGAGCATTCCATAACTCAGTTAGAACTCTTCAACTCACTGCTCATGGATCATGCAGTTATAACTCCTCTAATAGCATCCGGGTCAGTGTTCCCACTCACTACCCCCTCCCCTTTCAAGTTTATCCCTCTTCCCTTTTTATACACAAACTCCATTCCTGATATTTATTAGAATATGATTTTTAATAAATATCTTATTAAAATATCTCAAAATATTATATTTTAATAAATATCTTAGATTTATTAAAATATTAGTCATTAATGTAGATATTATAGGCATTTATGGGGATATTGACTTATTGACCAAGTCATTTATGGAGATATTGACTTTACTTAATTATTTTAAGATTTATTTATTTATTTTGAATAATACTCTACCACGCATACTCATATAAGAGTGGTACATGCGTTCAGTCTCTAGCTTGATGTTCCATCATATCTCGGTGAGATAAATGCATTACGATATTCAGTTCGTTACTCTAACTTAGTTAGTTTCCATACTAGCAGGTATGTATACTAGTGCAATACACGTGATACATGCATATGTAGCTATCATATGCAGGGCTCATATGCATGCTAATATTTCTATAAGAACCTTAAACTATAACTTCCAGACTTTAACCATCACTCTCAAAATACATAAGTGTAAAGCTCTTTAAATTTTCAAAATTAACAAACATTCACTAAATTCATACTACACAATTCAGAGTGGGATTTTTGAAGCGGAATATATACATCAATTGACAATTTATTACTTACCTGGAACCGCGTTTGGAGATGTTCCTGATCTGCCATGTCTCCAGCTCCCGTTACCAAACCGCCGTTTTCCTCCCAGCCTATCTGAGGTCAACCTCTCCGGTCCCCAGACCCAGAAGACAAGTCTTCTGGCCCCCGTGCCCAAAACTCCGAGAACAATCGAGAGCATTCCATAACTCAGTTAGAACTCTTCAACTCACTGCTCATGGATCATGCAGTTATAACTCCTCTAATAGCATCCGGGTCAGTGTGCCCACTCACTACCCCCTCCTCTTTCAAGTTTACCCCTCTTCCCTTTTTATACACAAACTCCATTCCTGATATTTATTAGAATATGATTTTTAATAAATATCTTATTAAAATATCTCAAAATATTATATTTTAATAAATATCTTAGATTTATTAAAATATTAGTCATTAATGTAGATATTATAGGCATTTATGGGGATATTGACTTATTGACCAAGTCATTTATGGAGATATTGACTTTACTTAATTATTTTAAGATTTATTTATTTATTTTGAATAATACTCTACCACGCATACTCATATAAGAGTGGTACATGCGTTCAGTCTCTAGCTTGATGTTCCATCATATCTCGGTGAGATAAATGCATTACGATATTCAGTTCGTTACTCTAACTTAGTTAGTTTCCATACTAGCAGGTATGTATACTAGTGCAGTACACGTGATACATGCATATGTAGCTATCATATGCAGGGCTCATATGCATGCTAATATTTCTAAGTTCCATATAATTCGAGTTGGGTCGTTACATACACTCCTCCTTCAGAAAACTTCGTCCCGAAGTTAAATTTTATGTCGTATATCATTAATTATATTAGTGATTAATATAATCGTATAAGGTTGGTGTATCATAGTTAAATATGTGATAACACTTTTACATTTATGTTTTGATCATTTATTGGTTCACCAATTTAGTAGTCACATTTTGCCTCAACAGTATCCCCAAGCTATTCTAGAATCATCCTATCCTTCCTAATCTCTTCCACTTCCATCCTATCCATCCTCTACAGGAATATGCCATGGCATCAGTTTTACTGATCCATCCATAGACCTTGAAGGTAGCAGTGTCGATTACATCGACATGATTTTTGTAGGCATCCGGCGGTCATCATCACACGTCTAGGGGAGCTTGACTTACACAGTTCTCCCATGACCCCAGGTATTGGAGGATAAACGGTGGGCAACACTTCCACCCCTCCTAGTAGGACCAGGGTCAACACCCTATCAAGGAATCTCAATGCATCTCAATTGTTCTTGGAGTTTTGTCATCACGCGGTCGGTTTGGTAACGATATTATCTGCAATTTAAAACACTTGTCCACAAATTATAACATATGTATCAATATGTTCAAAACAAATTGTTACCCATATAACAATTTCTACACTTTCCAAACATGTTGCTATCTGTGATATTGATCCTTGAATTCATATATCATACTTGGTTAAAACATTTGTCCACATATGTATCAATATTTTCAAAACAAATTGTTACCCATATAACAATTTCTACACATTCTAAAATAGGTCTGTAAATTCATTTTTACTCTGAATAGTCAAGTGCAATCACTCTTTTATTTCTATCTCATCATTTACGTTGATATGAAAATTATAGATACTATATCCACAACATAATTCCTAATTTATATTAGTATCTCTATACCAACAATGTTTAAGCAAAACTTTCTTCATATTGGCATCCATGTACCAGCAATGTTTAAGCAATTTAACATATTCTCACATGTCATAGTACAAAATGATAGTCTTAAGTATCCATCCAAGGCAAGATAAGATTACTCACAGTTATAAATGTCATATAGAATAATCGAACATGGATATACAAATAAGGAGGTAGTCACTATTTTCTATACTCTATTAACCAATTAATCTTTATAAAAGTCACGGGTTGAGGCTTTTAAATCTAAATGGAGGAATGCTCCAACCTTTATGATTGCATATATAGAAACGAAATGAATCGAAACAAGAGCTCAAAACACTTACTGTTTAGTCGAAGCATGATCTAATTTCTTGATAAAAGTTGATTAAGAACTCTGAAACACAAAACTACAAATGGATCCAACCAATCTTTTAATTCTTGTTATTTATTTGTCTTTTAAGTCTAATTATTTTTTATCTATAATCTAGATCCTAAGAGATAATAATAATATTAACTTCTTTATCATGTTATTTCAGCTCATCTTCAGCCTAAAATCTAATAGTCAAGGAGTAGGGTTTTGCAGGACTAAGCATTAGGGTTATGTTGGAGATGCAGGAAGAGTTAATTGACTACTCTAAAGATCCCATAGTGAGAGGTTATTTTCATTGAAGGAATTTGTTACTACTTGAAAATGCATTATTCACTTTGCATTATACTTGGTCTACTAAGAGTGTCATGTTTTCCACAAGATGTCAGTTGTTGACGAAAAATAATTTCCTCTTTCACTAAGAATTTCACAATTTATAAGATATGCACGGTCACACTATCATTATGATACAGTTTTAATATAATCTCTTTACTTTCAAGTTTCACCATTAGAGTCTTAACTCTAGCTAAGATATTACGAGCTTTACCATCATTCCTTAAACCATTGTTTCTTTTTTTATTTTTATTTTTATTGACTCATTTAATTCAACACATGATACATCACCAGTATACCCTATTCTTTTATTCACATCAATCGTTTTCTTATTAGTCCTTAGGCCTTATCTTATTGCCATATGTATCTTCTTTTCTAACGGTGTATAATTTTTATCTTTAAACATTTTCTCAGTTTATTAATTGCTACTTTTTAACAAATTAGGAGTGTTCACAACTCCTTACAGGTCATTGCTTTTACCCTTATCAATCATGTTGCTCATATCCTTAAGAAAATACCTATTGATAGAAAACACCCTTTCATTTCCTTATACCGGATATTCTCAATATTCCATGTCTACTTTAATTTGAAAAAGAACACATTATCAAATTGACTTTGTTTTCTCGCCTCTAGTCATCATGGTTTTCTTTTCCTCTTTTAATGCATACAATTATTAT